>JAUCBJ010008813.1:0-127416 GCA_032718475.1 Nemertoderma westbladi
ATATGGCTACAACTGATGTCTTATGGGCTGGGCTGGCTTCCATTATGGGGCACAGGCTCATCTGCTGCACGGAAAATTATTGTCTACGCCTACATTATATTATTATTATGTATTATTATAGTATGTGTTGAGCTACCAGACGGGAATGAGTTCTGTGCAGGTTGGGCTGCTTCCGGGGAATGCAACTTTAACATGGGTTACATGCACGCTCACTGTCAGACCAGCTGCGACTTCTGTCAGAATGGTGGAGGTAAGTAGCCATGCTACAGCTACAATAACAACTGTCTGTACCTATGTCGCTGAGTCTGTCTGTATGGTACATTTTAGCAAATAGACATACATACCGAAAGACAAACAGAAAGAGGGAAAGACGCATATGAATACAGACATACAGACAGACATAACGATATTTAGTCATTCAGACAGACCATCATACAGTCAGAACAAATTCGATTAAAATTCGCCAAACATTAAAACTGACTTCAGAAATGAAATTAGCGAGAATAATAGTTTATCTAAGAGAAACGCTTTCTTACATTTTACATTTTTAAAACAATATTCACTAAGCCACTTTGAGCTTAAAATTCCGTTAAAAATCCTTAAAAATTCAAATCCGCACTCGGTAAAACAAACGAAAAATATGCAGTACCGACCCAGAACTCGTTCACACTGAACTTCCATGATGCAAGATTAAAATTCATTTTAAAATTAAATGGTTGTCAGTAGACAGCGATGGCCTCCATGGACTCCCCTGTTTGAAGAGCGCTAGCCACCATACCTGCACCACAGCATGATAAATAACATTACGCAGCTGTGGAGTATCATCCATACTGGAACCACATGAATAATGGGAAGTGCGAGGACGATGTTACCTTGGTTAGCTGGAGCAGAGGTCGTGCTCTGGTGTAAGATCCCACTGTTGTGTACCCACTCGCAACCAGCAACCTTCCCACAAGTCAAACCGTGGGCGTTTGTATAGCGGAGCAGAAGGAGGACCATAAGATAGGGAAATATTGGGAGCTAATCGACTTACCCCGGTGGTGTTTGAGACATTTGGTCGACACAGTAAAAAAAATGGGAAATTGGAAGGAGGATCGCATCTCAAACACAAGAACCCCACTCCCACCAGTTTCTAGGAGGATCGCATCTCAAACACAAGAACCCCACTCCCACCGGTTTCTAGGAGGATCGCATCTCAAACACAAGAACCCCACTCCCACCAGTTTCTAGGAGGATCGCATCTCAAACACAAGAACCCCACTCCAACTAGTTTCTAGGAGGATCGCATCTCAAACACAAGAACCCCACTCCCACTGGTTTCTAGGAGGATCGCATCTCAAACACAAGAACCCCACTCCCACTAGTTTCTAGGAGGATCGCATCTCAAACACAAGAACCCCACTCCCACTAGTTTCTAGGAGGATCGCATCTCAAACACAAGAACCCCACTCCCACCGGTTTCTAGGAGGATCGCATCTCAAACACAAGAACCCCACTCCCACCAGTTTCTAGGAGGATCGCATCTCAAACACAAGAACCCCACTCCCACTAGTTTCTAGGAGGATCGCATCTCAAACACAAGAACCCCACTCCCACTAGTTTCTAGGAGGATCGCATCTCAAACACAAGAACCCCACTCCCACTGGTTTCTAGGAGGATCGCATCTCAAACACAAGAACCCCACTCCCACTAGTTTCTAGGAGGATCGCATCTCAAACACAAGAACCCCACTCCCACTAGTTTCTAGGAGGATCGCATCTCAAACACAAGAACCCCACTCCCACTGGTTTCTAGGAGGATCGCATCTCAAACACAAGAACCCCACTCCCACTAGTTTCTAGGAGGATCGCATCTCAAACACAAGAACCCCACTCCCACTAGTTTCTAGGAGGATCGCATCTCAAACACAAGAACCCCACTCCCACTAGTTTCTAGGAGGATCGCATCTCAAACACAAGAACCCCACTCCCACTAGTTTCTAGGAGGATCGCATCTCAAACACAAGAACCCCACTCCCACTAGTTTCTAGGAGGATCGCATCTCAAACACAAGAACCCCACTCCCACTAGTTTCTAGGAGGATCGCATCTCAAACACAAGAACCCCACTCCCACTAGTTTCTAGGAGGATCGCATCTCAAACACAAGAACCCCACTCCCACCAGTTTCTAGGAGGATCGCATCTCAAACACAAGAACCCCACTCCCACCAGTTTCTAGGAGGATCGCATCTCAAACACAAGAACCCCACTCCCACTAGTTTCTAGGAGGATCGCATCTCAAACACAAGAACCCCACTCCCACTAGTTTCTAGGAGGATCGCATCTCAAACACAAGAACCCCGCTCCCACCGGTTTCTAGGAGGATCGCATCTCAAACACAAGAACCCCACTCCCACCAGTTTCTAGGAGGATCGCATCTCAAACACAAGAACCCCACTCCCACTAGTTTCTAGGAGGATCGCATCTCAAACCCAAGAACCCTGCTCCCTTCTGTTTCTAGAACAATCACATCTCAAACACAAGAACCGCACCCCCACCAGTTCTCCTTCAGTGGATGATGATAGCTATCCAGATTGGGATGAATACCATCTCAATTCTGGAATCCACTGACTTCACCTCCGAGGGGCTATATCCTGGTGGCATAGAGCCCAGATTATATCACCTATGTTTAATTATTACGAACCTGCCTGAATGGGTGGGGTGAGTATTTTGCCCAATCTTTTTGTCTACACCATGTCCTGGAATATAGTGTTGTTATTCAGGTACCTGCACCCCCCCCCCCCCCCCCCCCCCTCCCCACCCCCAAAAAAAGAAATCGTAATGAGATTCGAATGCGCCTATCTCAGCTATTTCTCAACCAAATCCAAATATTTTTGGTCAGCTTTCCACTAAAATCACTAAAAGTTTGAAGAATAACTGCGGTGTAACTCAGTGTATTATAGATGGAGGCACTTTTTTTAATCGCTTGTAGCTAAAGAATGAAAGCAAAAATAAAAATTCTGGCTCACCCAGCAAGGAGGAGGGAGTACTAACTAACTCTGTTTCAAATTTCATGCAATCTCATTACGATTTGTAGAAAAAATTGGGGGGGGGGGGGGGGGGGGGGGCAGGTACCTGAATAACGAACGATACTATGTGTATGTGTAAGTATGTAAGTAAGCTTGCACTGGTTAAAGCTATATACTAACCTTTTGGGAACTGGGGACATCCCAAGAATGTTCAAACTAGAAATTCGTAATCTTCATTGCCAAATGAGTCTAAATGTGAAATTTCATTGTAATTAGGCTCAGTCGCCACTTTGTTTATGTTACCCAAACTTGTGTGTGTTCTGTGTGTAAATGGTGTGCATACCCCCAATTCATACTATAACATTCTTAAGTATACATTATATAAATCACTTAGGCCCGTGCTCCACTGGTAAGTCGTAGGTCATAAGTCAAAATAAATTAAGGAACACATTGGTTTCAATGGGATCGTCATTGGGACCCATGAGTCGAAAGTGATTATGTCCCTTGTTCCATCTTTGACATACGACTCATGTGTTATATCCGGAAAGAGGCCTATGATTGGTTTCTTTGGGTAGCAGCAAGCCAGAAAATAGGGTACAGAGAAAAAATGTGGGACGCATCTTATATTTTTTAAGAAAATACTTATGACTTATGACTTACCAAATGACTAGACAAAATCTGAAAACGACTTATGACATACGTACGACTGAGTTTAGTTTTAACGACCCCAGTTTGTGGTTGAGATTATGTAGATTGTGTTATGTTCAATTATATAGCTCAGGCAATCCCTAAATAATGTTTTTGCTTTATACACTTGTGAATCATAAAAGTTAATATTTTCCTATGAGTTACCTATTGTCGTGCCAGTTTCCTCAGTTAAGAATATTGAATATATTGACGAAAACACACCATTCTAAATACTGTCCCATGCGCACATCTGTGGACATTAGTTATTTAATGCTGGGAGTATTATATTAGGCCTTATGTATCTAGTTGCAATGTTTCTTTAAAATATAAGGGTTTATGTATGTATGTCAGTATGTATCCATCTGCCATAAATCAGCAGTTACTCATACAGTTTCGAGACTTAGACTCGCATAGATATAAAGGTTGTCAGTCTGCGCTTAGGAAAAATATTTTATGACAATACAGGACAATGCGCAACGAGGCGTATAATGAAGACGAGCAATGCAAGTTTTACAACTTCTTATTATGGTTTTATAACTCCACTGAAGTAATACTGTAACCACTATGTTAATAGACTCCATCATATACGAGCTGACCAATTAGCGAAAGGTTGATTGAGAACTGAACATAGTGATCTACATAAGTAATTTGTAATATAATTAATTTTATTAAAAGCATTGCAAAAACTGAAAGTGCCAATGGTCGTCAATTGAGAGTTTACAAAAAAATCCTGTGAAATCTTATTATTCTTCTTTCCATCTCAGCATGCATCGAAGATATTGACAGAAACGAACACTGTCCAGGGTGGGCTGCAGCTAACCAATGTATCGATAACCCATCCTACATGTACAACTACTGTCAAACCTCATGTGATTACTGCAGTGATGGGCCTGGACGTAAGTAACAAATTAACATTATTATTTTTGTTTAGGCCTATTAAGTTATAAATAAGCAGTCGTTATTTAACTCAGTTGCCTAAACGATAGCAAAATTTATTTTTTATAC
The DNA here is from genome assembly GCA_032718475.1 of Nemertoderma westbladi. Taxonomy (NCBI): domain Eukaryota; kingdom Metazoa; phylum Xenacoelomorpha; order Nemertodermatida; family Nemertodermatidae; genus Nemertoderma; species Nemertoderma westbladi. The sequence continues at coordinate 4,700 of JAUCBJ010008813.1, forward strand.
AAAATACAAAATCTACTTACTATGGACCAATTGATAATAATTACAAATTATATACTTTTTTTCATTTCAGCAAACAACTGTGCAACAATAGGTAAGTGATTTTTATGTGTGTAATGTAAATAAAATCTCCATTGTACATAAAATTTAAAATTTTAATTGAAAAAATTCGGTTTTTAACTAATATTTTAAAAAATGAGTGACCTTTCTTCACAAATTATTCAGAATATTAGTTTAAAAAAAAGATAAAAAATTAATATGTTAAAACTCTTTTTTCACAAATTTTGAAATTATTGAGTGAGAGTAGGCCTACCTGTGCGGTACTAAGATATATTATGTCTAGGCCTACAATAAGTAAGGTACGGTGTTGGTATACAGTAAAACAATAATAATAATGTATTGTAAAGGTCTGGTCCATCCTACAGAGCCGAACACCTGGTAGGCCTAGTAGTAACATCCTTCTTGACGATAGACCTATGGATGAACCTGACTACTTTAATGAGAGGATGACACTATGTTATGGGTGCTTCCACTTAAGACAAAATTATGATCTTGCATTTAGTCACACGTACTTTCACACTAACAATTTGAAACAAAATTATCATTCTTGAAAAAATAATCTCAGATAACCCCTAGCGGCGACCACTTGAACTGGAACAAACTTATCTAATTCTTGGCATCGACTTAAATTCTTCGTAACTAACTTATTCGGATTCAGCGCATCAAATTACATAAAAGTTATGCTTTTTATGTACAAAGGTTAGTTTTTTTTAATTTTATTCAACTTTTTAACAATACTGAGGTCAATGACCTCAATAGAGGTAATTTTTCAAAAATATGGTGAAAATAAACGGTCAATGGATATTACGATTTAGTCAAAAAGTATAAATTTGGTGGGTACTACGAAAGTCATCAAAATGAGACCAAAATTGGGGCGTTTGATGAAAAATTGACTAAGCAGATTCATGTCAGAAAATGGCAAAAATGTAAAACATACAAGATATTTCGATATTTCAAAAATTATAAATGCTCTGAATACTATTAAAATATTATTTTCTGACTAATTCTGAGGCGCTGAATCGAATGGAACTGGATTTATGAGACGAAACCGAAGATGAGGACCCCTATCACAAAAGCTAGTAAGCTGTCTGTGTGTTGTCTGCTGTCTGTTGAACCCTGTCGGTTGTCGTCTCTGCTGTCGGTTGAACCCTGTCGTTTTTCTGCTGTCGGTTGAACCCTGTCGGTTGTCTGCTGTCGGCTGTCTCAAATTAGTATCTTAATATAGTCGAAAAAATGTAAACCTCGAGTCGTTATATCAGCTGTAACTCGAAATCTAAAAAAGATACAGACAGCCATACCGTAAGGGAAAACACTCCTTTCCACTAAATGTTTAGCGAAATTCAGATATCTTGCCATATGTTAAGGGTACTGCACATGTTATCATTCTAGCTTGAACAGCATTCTAGCCAAAAACTTGCCAACGCATTGCATTAAAACTCAACCACTAGGTTGAATTTCGCTAAAGTGGAAGTGTGAAAAAAGCGACGTTTTCCGCTTAATTTGTTTATATAATAATAGTCTTTTTATATTTACTCGTCTTCATTACTAATTAATAGATGTATAGTGACCTTATCAGCTGATAGGGCAGTGCGGTGGTGGGAAGTAATAATTGTAATATGTAATGTAAAATGTTAGATTTGAATTTGTACTATGAATTATAAAAGTAAATTTAGAATAAAAAAAAATATATAATCTGCCATAAAAAAAAATAAATAAATAGATGTATAGTTACTTTATAGTTTCACCAATTACCAAACTAAAAATTAAATTATTTTAAATTATCTAACAATTATTATTATTATTAACATACACGAGCCGAGGCTCAGTACAGCATACATACAATGAACATAAACCAAAAAATATATAAAGAAGCACAATAAATTGACATGGACACTACTAATACCCAAACCTATTAAATTGAACACAAACAAAGAAAGAAATATAATAATGAAAGGAATAACAACTATTCGTAAGCAATTCACACATAGTCATATAAACATTTTATTTCATCCGAACTGAATCCCGGTACTACACATTCAGTAATAAGAATGTTGGATAACTCTAACTATTACAAAAAAACAGTAATAGCAAAATGAAATTCTTGTCTGAGTTTAGCTAATTTGGAAATAAATTCCGCTCTCTTACGAAGTACATCACTATTTATTAAACACTTGTAATCTAATTTAACACCTAAATCTGTCGCCTCTTGCACCCATGGTGAAACAATATCATTTACAGTAATTCTACAATCAGGGGGGGTTCCACTCAAACTGAAAAGGGATACATTTACATTCATAAATTGTAAACCTATTACAGACGGACATAACAATAAAACATCATTGGCATACACTGGGCATCCAAAATACTGAGAATCTATATAACAACCCACCTAAGATAGTTTCAGTCTATGTATTAAAATATTTAACACTATACAGAAAAGCACAGGCGAAACTATAGAGCCTTGTCTAACTCCATTACGAACATTAAATTTCACTGAACATGAGCTATTACACCTCACATAGCATTCCTGAACACGATAAATAAACAGTAAGCACCTTAGAAATTACAATTAACAATGATTATTACAAATAATTATTACTAACTACAATAATTCCAACAACAAAATGAATATTTAAAATCAGAAATATATTGAACTACAGTAATGCTATGTTATTTTTTAATAAATTAGGTTGCTTTGAGGAACAAGATTTGAACTTCCATTGTCCGGGTTGGGCAGTTGATGGCGAATGTATATCAAACCCATCCTACATGTATGAAAAATGTCAGACTTCCTGCAACATGTGTAACGATGGAACAGGTTAGCTATTCACACAACTTGTAATAAAATATATTACAGGTCCTTTTATATATGGAACATACACTGGCTTCTGGTCCTCATGGTAAAAGAAATGTCCTGCAAAGCGAAGGCGGCTCTGTTGAAGTGTCAAGTGTGGGGAAACTGTGAAACACATATAATGCTGCATAGTGTCTGGTTGGAGATTTGTGTATTGTATTTGACACAGTGAATCTTACATAGCATTCTGGTGTATATGCATCCACAGATTTGATGTCCTCAGCAGTTAGAGCAAAGAATGGACTCAAATATGGGTCACGAGACCATGAGACATAGGAGTAGTACTGGTTCCATAGCTGATCCAAATAATCAAATCGAATCTAAGTGACTTCCGAATCAGATTCAATGCTGTCTATGCCTTCCCTTCATTATTCGAAGGTAATCAAATCACACGATTACCAGTTCCATGATCCTAGCCTCAGTACCAGAAGTCAACCACATGATCAATCACATCATACTTACAGCTTATGTTCATATGATGAGACATTTTAAGAGACTGTCAAAGTTGACTGTCAAATTTGTTGTCTACTTGGAGTAACAATAAGAACAGCACTAGAAGCAGCCTGTTCCAATGAGCTGAGTAGAAGTTGGGCTTTCTCTAGTGATGCTAAGAGCCAATACCAGTTAGGTGTTTGGCTGGATTTCCTCGATTTCGGATATATATATCTTGGTACATACAAAGTACATATAATAGAGTAATATGTGTGTGGTGGTATGTTTGTGGTACTGTTTGTGGTAGATACTGGTATATATTTGTTTAATTGCCCATTCTTTCTCCCTTTGGGTCTTCACACTCAAAATGTCATATCTTGGCTTCGAATCCTGAAAATGCCTTCCTTCGGAAGGTGAATTTCCTCTCCTTTGGTCTCCTTGGATTTGTAGTCACCATCACGATATGGATGCTAACTGAGCTGATTTCCTTTGGTTTGTAGTCTCCATTCCGATATGGATGCTAACTCTGCTGATTTATTTCAGTTTGTCCTTTCCGACCCGATATGAATGATAACTGTGAAGGATGGGCTGCGGCTGGAGAATGCACTGCTAACCCTCGCTACATGTATAACTACTGCCAGGTCAGCTGTAACTACTGTGACATCCAAGGGACCTGCATAGAACAACCTGATATTGGTCCCGAGTGTGATGGATGGGCAGCGGTGAATGAATGTACTAACAACCCGGATTACATGTATCAACACTGTCAAACTGCTTGTAACAAATGTAACGATGGTATAGGTGAGAGTTACTTTCTTATATTAATAAATGTGTGTAATTAAATTGTATACTCTACAGTACCCTACCAAATAACACTGTATACTATACAGCTTTACTTATTGTATTATTAATTTAGGGGTGAAGAAAATATATCACATTATATTTATCTAAAAATAGCTCTAAGTCCAAAATATCGGACACATCAGTTGAATCCTAAATTGAACTAAATCCGAATTAATTTTGTTATAATTTAATTTAATTTATTTTAATTTAATTTCAAGTTAATGTGTTGCAAAAAACATTTTATAATATATTTCTATGTTTTAGTTTGCATTGAATTGCCTGACGCAATTGGGTCAGACTGTGCAGTATGGGCAGCCGCTGGTAAGTAACGGTAACTAAGAAACTAAAACTTTAAAAATATAAATATAATATTTTAACATATAATAGTACAAGGGCCAGCCAGCATAGGGGATACTTTTTGGTAACCACCGGAACTTATATTTTTGGGAAGACCTAGCTTCTGGCCATTCATTTTGATATGATAACAAATCTGAATCGGTAGCTGACTAGGTGTTATCACCGGTTGTCATGGAAATGGTAAAACAACAAACATGCTGTAGTATTCTAATAACTCAATATAAATTCATTGCATCTTTTGAAAAAGATAGCTACTGGTCCAACAATTCTAAATGTGACATAAAATTCTGGAATATAATTATTGTTACCATGGGAATGCTGCTATATGAAAACTGACATGTTTTAGAAAAATAGCTACCATTCTAGAACCATTATTTTAAAAACAAATTACCACATTTTATTGAATATTAGTTTTGGAAAAGAGGGCTAAACCTGTTTTGTTATAATGGTGATATATGGTTCCAAAGATATACCCATGTTTGAATTATTTTTATTTTCCATCATTTTAATCTCATTCCACTCTGTTTCAAAATAATGACTTTAACAAATTTTATGTCAATAAAAAACAATCAAGATGTGACTGCAAATCACTTTAAAATGACAAGTGACATCTAAATGGCATTTCAGGCCAATCACTTGTCCCGACGTCCTCTTCACCAACATCTCCTCCTCCTCTCCTTGTTCGGCGTCGTACCGGTGGCCCCACCGTCGCCGTTCCGGTGGGCCGTCCATCGCCCTCAGCCTGTGGCTGGCCGGCGACTTCGGTACTCTGACCACCATCATGCGTCGACTCGTCCCTCCCTCGTGGGTGACGGCCGCCCTCCGCTTGGGGTACCGGATCGTTCCTCGTCAGCGAATCCGGCGTCGCAGGTCGATACCGTCTCGTCGCGGCCTCGCGGATCATTTGGTTGGTGTCATCCGGGGTCCGCGGCGGCGTCCTCTGTCCCTCTGAATCTCGGGGCTCTCTATCGCTCATCTCTCTTTGCTATGATAACTGGCAGTCACAGTTTAGTGGTTGTTGCAATTGTCTTACTGTGACGGGATCAGGGATCCCGACTGGGTTAATGCTTGTACGCATCGCCCTAGGCTGATATCAGGTAACTTGGCCGAGGCCATTGGAGAAAAATGTTTTAGAGTTTGATGTTCCTTGGGTTCCAACATATATATAATAATAATAGCACAGTTGATGACGGAATGACAAACCGGTAATAGTAGTAACTGAATGACAGCGTATAACAGCACTTAGTGACGACGGTAAGACAATGTTGCTGGTCTGCACTGAAACTGATAACTGGGTAACTGAATGATAAACCGGTAGCAAGGAGATAATATATGATATACCAATATTACTTTACTCCTACGCTACATTGGCCTGCTACCTAGTGGATGCTCTCCTTTGCCCTTATTGGCTAGTAACCCACTTCTCACCCTTCCTGTCTCTGGGAGTGTTTCCCCTCTGTTGCTAGCCCCTGCTAGCTGTGTCCCCTCTGAGGTGGTTTGACCTCTAACCTCCCCTTGTGTGTGGCTTTGGGGATTGTACTGTCCCCCGATGTTGGTTGTGATACGAGATTAATTATTGCTAATCCTGTATCTCCAACATATTGCTGAAAATGCCACCATCCCATTTTATGAGGGTAATGAGGCGGAATTGAATCCGCTTACAGATTTCGTTGTTCTGCTAGCACGCACACTAAGTCTTACCTTGGCCACAATAAGGCGGTGATCACTGGAGAAGGATCGTAGTGTAAATGCATTACAGTCTTGCATAGAGCTCCTGTATTTCCTACGAAACAGGATATGGTCTATCTGGGACTTGTGACCACTGGGTCCACTATGAGTCCATAGCTTTCCAGCTCGCTTCTTGAACTGGGTTCCAGCCGAAAACAATCCATTTCCAGAGATAAAATCCTGAAGATGGACGGAATTTCGGTTAACACTATTTCTATAGACCCAGGGCGATGTAGGTGATTGATGCAGACTTGCATTAAAGTCTCCCAGGAATGTTAAGAATGCATGCCGATCCACTCAATCAGTAGCTGCTTGTAGATTCTGGTAGAAATTTTCCACCTCCTCTACAGGGGCAACACTAGTTGGAGAGTAGCATACAATCAGAACCACCTTAAGAAACTTCTTAGCCAGTCTTCCAGAACATGAGAAGTGGCAATGGATGATGCGGTTAGAGATTTGGTCTATTTTGTCCAATGCTGCATGTGCAGTTGGATTCATCAATAGACCAATTCCACCATTGCCACTATCATCAGCTGAAGAGAGGCCGAGTCGCCAACCGCCCCTGTTCGCGCTTTTAGACCTTTAGCAGTTTAACCTGCCAATTTTAGTTGTCTTCTTGTTTATAAATCGACTTTAGCCTAGACCAATTATTTAGTGTACTGAAGTTACATCCTCCGAAGCCAGTCTGTGCGCGATCATTCACCCACAGTTAAGGGAGACTGGATTCGGGTGCTTTGAAGTTATTGCGGTGCAGACCTATATGTATTATTCGATTGATCGTTACTATATAATCTCTGACAAATATATTTGCTTTCGGGGAAATATTAACAGTTCCTTTAGGACGTGGCGCTTTAAGTATAAAATCAGAGTTATGACTTATACTAATCACAACTAGATGGCTACTGAGTTTCGTAAATAGCGCATTCTTTAGGAGATGCTTTATTATCTGTCAAACTACTTCACACGACTTCACACTACTTCACACTACTGCACACTGATCTGCCGACCGTCACTGAATTTGATCATATATAAGGAAGATCGCAACTGACACGTGTAGGGATTATGAAATAGCATTTAATTCACACAAAAAACCACTATAATGTAAGTCGCAGTTGCTACCGGTAACCTGTTCCTCTCACCTTCAGTAATCAAGAAGATTGGGGGTTTTATGAGTATTCATCGGTATTATCCAAATATATCAGCAATATATATCCATATAACAACAATTAATAACAGAAGTAAAATAATGCGGTGAACAATCAGTATGTGTTACAACAGTAATTAAGCAATGTTACGAGTCATGGGCGTAATGCATTGAATTGATAATAGATTTACGTTCTTGTAATCAAAGCCATCAGATGTTTAGGCCAAAGTCTGAAACTTCCAAAACAGAAGCACAGAAGAATTCTAAGCCGGTTCTCTGGCTCAGAAAGGTAAACAAAGACCGTAATGCATTGCGCGGTTTTCCATAGGCCCCTGTTCAACATAAAGTGAAAATCGCTCTGATTGGCTGAGCAGAACAAAGAGGTTCCACGTCTACAGGAAATCAGCTGACAGATTTCGTCATCTGAGCTCCAATCTTTTAGAGTATTATGCGCATTGCGGCAAAAATGACTTGTTATGTCCGCTAAAGCACCTACACTGTGCATTGCGGGGAAAAATGACTTGTTATGTCCACAAAAGCTTTTACACCGCTCCCAGAAAATGGGATTTAATTCTATAAAATATAAAAAATCACAGTTTCTAAAATATAAAAATACTCTAAACAGTTAGTCCTTCTTTCGTGAACGGCGTTTACAAAGTTTTTTTGAGGCTAGCAAGAGTCCTTTTCTCTTTGGGGCGAGCCACTTTACTAGGAGGGCTATAACTCCTGGGTGAGGGGTGCAATACAATTGCATCGGAAGGTTTAGGGTTACGGTCGGTGTATCCGCCGGTCGAGGTACCCGGTTGATCGATATCAACCTCAGTGGAACGAGGTCGAACAACCTTCAGAGCGCGTTTCAAGACAGCAGCTCTTACTGGTCCCTGACGAGTCGTCTGCACGAGAGCAGTAGGTGGACCATGAGTAGTGAGAAATTTCCTTGGTTTGATGGTTCTTTCTAACTCGCGTTCTTGGGCTCTATATTCATAGGGTCGTCTATGAACTTCCTGTAGTTCTGGATGCGAGTTGATGAACAAGTCACCATATTCCGGATCTTGACGGATGAAGTTGATCAAGTTATAGGAATTAAGGTCATTAGGATTAATGTTCCTGAGGTACTTGCGAACAAATTTGCTCGAAATATTCTCGCCAACACGCTTCATTAGTTTGTAGCTCGGTGTGCGAGATTTTTGCTCAACGGAAGCAAAGAGGTACGGGTGAAACGCATAAACTCCTTCATAGGCACGTCCAGGGTAGTATCGATGACGTGACTCGCAATGGAGATCCGCGTTAGCTTCCCAGGCTCGAATGTAGCGCAGGGCAACCATTTCGTCTACGCTTTCCAGATCTCGGTTGAAAGGGCAATCAAAACTTGCGTGTCCTTTAAACTGGCAATGATGGCATTGAGTCATAAATTGAAGGCAGACTGCGAAGATTTGTAAGTTATTGAGTCTACAATACGCACAATAGATCTTCATTGTAGGTTGGTCTTGGAAGTAGGAGCAGGGTACGTTGGAGTCCACTGGGGTGAAGTGGTCTCGTGATGCGCATAATCGGCAACGTTTCCTAATTGGCATGCCGATAATCGTAGGCGGTGAGACATTGTGGACCTTGATACCATTCCAGAACATAGTTGTTGTCACTGCTTCTGGGCTCTGTGGGTTGAATCTCCTCGGACTCTAAGCAAATTGGTTCGTCTTCCCAATTGCATAGCTGAGGTAGGCATAGCTGTCTCCTCAAGCGAACCCACTGTCTGAACTTCCATGATAGAATAACCCGTAGGGATTCGGGGTCTTTGTATGACAGAGGAATGTAAGTTCTGTATACAAACGTCCTTGAAAATGGCGAATCTCGCGCTGTCTAACTTCTCAGCAGCTGAGTCTCTTAGGCTGAGCTTAGTCAGAGCGCGGTCCTTGAACTGACTATCAACGTTACGGAACGGAGTCAGAAAGTGCCTAAAGCATTCGAATCGGATGAATTTATTATGTTCATCTAGCTTGGCGAGTTTGGTTCCAAGTAACAAGGGATGGGCGCGTATAGTACGACTGCACACATCGGCTAGCCAACCGGCAAGTGCGGCGTTCTCGAAGATAGTGTATATAGCTAATGAGGGACGAAGTGGAACACTCATGTAGCTATAAACGACGCCAGGTGCGGTCAATGGTCCGTCAAAGTATAATCGAGAATAATGATCTCCATATACTTGTTGATAGTTGATAAGGTTTCCGACTTTGAAATTCCATCCGTATTCTTAAAAGGCAAGATGTCCGATGGAGGTTTGTTGTACTTTATTGATGCCGCTCGATGTATTGGCATACATAGTGCGGAAGAAACCTCGGCCTTCTGCCCAGAGAGCAATCAGCTGGGTGTCTACGAAAGGATATGGGATATTCTCCATGTTCCTGAAGTCGTTTTGGAGATCTCCATAAACAGCTGAGCCGATTTTAAGGATTCTTTCGTTAAACAATATCTCGAGCACTGGCTGGGGTAACATCGATCCATCTATACCCATGGCCGGTTTGCGCTCGGTATTGGTGACGTAGCGCTGCGCGAGTTCGAATTGTCCATGTTGGAGTTTCATTTGGATCTCGGTGAGAGTCTCAAAAGAATAATCGATCACGTCGGAACACGCTCGGGTAAACACATGGGTAGAACCAGCTAGTCCACGTATGTGTATCATCCGCATAGTTCCCAGTTCTCCAACCGGAATGCTACCTTCATTATCGTAAGTGACAACTCCATACATTTCGATAACGTTAAGAGTTTCGTTCCACTCTTTGGTGGCATTTTCTATGGTCATACCCACCGGATGCCATAAGGTGGCGCGTTCGCTAGTGTTAGGTAGATCGCTATACTTCAGATAATGTGTAGTATACGTCTCTACATCTCGATATCGCTGTATTCTCTCTTCCTCGAATAATACATCGAGATTCCAATGGACTAATCGAGTTTTAATAAATCCATTGAGATTATATGGGGGAATTATATCCTTTTCTATTCTAGAAACATTGTAAGGTTTTCTGAATGAGTTTACTTTCACTAACTGATCCAGATGTTTCTGTAGTTGTTCCCGCTCCATACGCTGTTACTTTGAGGAGTCCCTAGATGTTTGTTGGATTAGGGAGGTGGTCGTGGGAAGAGTATCTTTCCTTCCATAGTTTCCGGATAGTTCTCTGTCTCTTTCCAGTAAACATAAACGACCAACTGGGCGATTGAGTTGTTGTGTTTCGAATACAATTCCAGGTTTCTTAAAGTTATGTCGCATGACGACGAGTTCTACCGATCGCACTAAACTATCATCGGATATATGAGTCTCGATGATACGACCTGTCTGCCACCGCTTACGTGGAAGATCTGATTCCACAATAAGGACCATGTCTCCGGCGCTGACGTTTTCTTGCTGCACAAACCACTTGGTTCGAAGTTGTAGCGTAGGCAGATAATGTTTTTCGAAATGGTCAGCGAAACGACGGGATAATAACTGCATGAGTTGCCAAGTTTGTCGGCAGTATTCGTCTCCGTCCGTGATTTCCGATTGTGGGAGCATGGCTACAGGTTTCTTTAGCAGGAAATGCGCGGGAGTTAGCGCTTCTAGGGAGTCGGGACTCGATGAGACTGGCATAAGCGGTATCTCATTAAGATAGGCGGCGATTTCTTCCATTAACGTCCGCAAAAGTTCGTCGGTGAGATAAGCGCGGCACGGCACGGCACTATAAAGTGAAATGCGGTCTTCATGCTCCTGATTAATCTCTCCCAACTTCCTCCCCACCAAGGGGCGTCGGCGGCGTTGAAGGTCCAGCTAGACGCTGTTACCCTTAGCTGATCGTCCACCTGTCTTTGGTTCCAATCTTTGATGTAAGCCTTGATTTCATTGTTGGCATCAATGAAGATCGTTCCTGACGACGACGACGAATGACGACGAGTTCTACCGATCGCACCAAACCATCATCCGAGATATGAGTCTCAATGATACGACCTGTCAGCCACTGCTTACGTGGAAGATCTAAGTAATCCCTAGGTAATTCTGCCTCTCGCTGTGTTAAAGGCCTACTGAATGCTTTCCTACAGGGTATGCAGTTCCTAAGAACTTGGTTCAGAGCTCTACGGGGTTTATGAAAATAATAGCGAGTTCGAATTTCGCTAAGAACTCGTTCTCTACCAGCATGGTAAAGCCTACTGTGAACATCTACAATCATCTTGATTTGTATTTCAAGATTTCTAATGAGTATGGGAAATTTAGTGTCAAAGGACAATGGAGCATTAGTTAATCTCCCTCCGACACGTATTAACCCATCTATCATCATGCTAGAGAAACGATCCCTTAAGCGCATCTGTGGATTTCTCAACAACAGGAAATACTTATCGGAATCTTCATAGCATTGTAGGAGTCTCAGTATCTGCTTATTGGTATCCTCATGCTCTTGGTAACTGATCTTCTCTGTCAGAAACCTATCCGACACTTTATAAGCGGGAAGGTCTTTAATAGCATGGACCTTTTCGGATATGATTGGAGCAGTATCACTAGCTATCTTCGTCCTGGAATAGTGATGATGGAAACACCTCTTGAGATACACGACGGCCTTGCAAAGCCAATTCCAGGAGCTATAGTGATTTATTGCTCTCTGTAGGAGAGGGGAGAGTCCTTGCGAGACATCTGGTATTCCAGATTTCCAGTCTCTTTCTCTGATTTCTATAACAGATTTGTTCGTGGTGGGGGAGTTTAGATCCACAGCGTCGTCCCCAGAGATGTGTAGTAAAGACAGATCTATCACGGGTTTAAATAACTTTGATTTACTCGTCCGGGTTTTAGGTTTGACTTTCTCCGCTCCCTTGGCTTGTCTAATCTCAGCCGTGGTGAGATGAGGAGGCCATTCATCCTCTTCTTTACTTAGGAAGGCGGGTCCACCTAACCAGTCTGGAGTATCTATCAGTTCTTGAGGAGTTGCTCCTCTAGAGGCGATGTCGAATTCCATCCGGAGTTTCAACCCTCAGGTAGGCTACTATACCTATTCCCATATCGCTGGCGTCTCCAAACACATGGAGTTGATAGGAATATGTGGGGAGAACGTGACCAAAATATGAAAGGGAAATCTTAAAGTTCTCGATGGATGGTAGAGAATCTTCCCATTTCATCCACTTATTTTGTAGTTCTCCCTTAAGTGGATCATTCCACGAGTGGTTTTCGAGCCACATTTGTTGCACTAAGCTCCGAGCAACTAATATAACTGGGCTAATAAATCCCAATGGATCAAAATAAGTGCTCAGGATACTTAGACAAATCCGTTTAGTTCTAACTGGATTATCTCGCTGTTTTAACTGGAAAAACAAGATATCTCTCTCCGTGTCCCATTTTAAGTCAAGTGTCTTGGTTTCCGGAAGATCGTCCTTGATGAGGTCCAGATCTTTAACACCTCGGTCTTCTACCGGGATCGATTCCAGAAACTCACGGGAGTTACTAGTGAACTTGGTTAGCCGAAATCCACCATGTTGCAAGCACTCCACCGTTCTCTTGGCAACATCAATGGCTTCTTCCACCGATGGGAGTGACTTTAAATTGTCGTCCATGTATATATCCCGTTTGATGTTGTTGATAACCGCTTTAGAGAAGGCGTCTCTGTTGTCATCGGCAGTGGTACGCACTACCGAACAAGCGTTCGAGGGGCTCGAGATGATCCCGAAAGCCTGGATGGTCATCCAGTACTCCACCGGTTTTCGGTTGAGGTCTCCTTCAGGCCACCACAGAAATCATAGGCTGTCTCGATCCCTATCCAGCGCCTTGACTTGTAAGAACATGCCTTCTATGTCCGAAGCGAATGCGATAGAATATTGCCGCAGTCTCAATAATATTCCCAACAAAGATTGGAGTAAGTTGGGTCCCGGCAACAGTTCTGAGTTCAGGGATTGACCCATGTAAAGGGCGGAGCCGTCAAACACTACCCGGACTTCGTTGGGTTTACCGGGTTTGGGAATGTAATGATGTGTTAGATAATACGTTCTCTCCATTATGGGTTTTTCTTCCGGAACTCGCTCCGCGTATCCTTTATCGATAAATTTCTTCAGCTGGGTTTTATACATTTCCCTGGCTTGTACGTTGGCCGTAAGACGCCGATGTAGTTGCGTGATTTTCTTTTCCGCTAAAGGTCGGTTATTTATAAAACTGGGTTCTCGCCGTCGGAACGGAAGACCAATCTCATAGCGACCTTCGTCTTTCAGATAATGGGTAGTCGTTTCCTGAATCTGCTTGGCTCTCTCTTCCTCGATGGACAAGGCTTTGTCGTAGGAATTGGGCTCTACGGCTTCTTGAGTAAAGAATCATACGGTGTGTTCATCACGGATTTTGTTATTGTATCGATCTATCACTTCGTTTAATTCGTCATTATAAGTAAATTGTCCACCATGTTGATTGATAAGATGGCATAAGTTGGCTTGGTTTAACCAAGTTTGGTTCTCGGTGAGGAGATCGATTGCGTTTTCCTCATCATATAATTGATTGATATCGTCATTGTCTGAGGAGTATGGGGTTCCCTCAGTTGTGGTTTCTCCCTCACTGATTTCTTCTTCCCATTCACTCACCTGATGTATTCTTTCATTAGGGAGTCTTTCCATTAGGGTTCTATGGGAAGGTCCAGTGAAGTACCAACCTACTCTCGTTCTTCCCGCATACGTCTGGAATGGTTGCGGTCGAGCAGGCCGTTTTTCTAATGTCTCCAGCGCTTCATGCGCATTTTGGCCGATTAATATCTGCACCCCTGGGTAATCGGTGTTGAATCTAGGTATATCATATTGCTGGGTAAAATGGTCTTCATCCCAGTTGTAAGGTTCCACTTGGCTAGTAGCAAAGTTCTTTATAGCAACCATTTTGACCAACCTTACACTATGTTCTCCTAGTTCATCCTGGGGAGTGGACAACACACCAACGTAGTAATCTGTGGCTACTGTGGATTTCCAAACCTGCATAATTCCGGAAAGGTTCAACTTAGTTCGGAACTTGGGTTGTCCAGCAAAGATGTCTTCGGCTAGTTCTTTGTCAATGAAGGTGCCTGTGCTGCCGGAGTCAAGGAGGGCGTTTACTATGAGGCTCTTCCCTAGCCCATGGACTCTCAATTGCACCACAGGGAATTCCCGGATTCTGACAGAGGAAGTTGGCGCTTTCCAAGATGGCTGTCGATCCGGAATAGTCAGCTGAGGATCTTCATAGTCAGTTTCAGTCTCGTACGTAAGTGCTCGATGCACAGCGGTGTTGATCATGTAACAGGATTCATTTTCGTCGGAGAATTCGTCCGTGTAGAATCCTTCCAACTCAGAACTGTGGTCAGTGTCGTTCACATCACTGAATTGGACATGTAGTTCGGGCTCACTTACCTGACTCATGCGGGTTCTGTCAAATTCGGTGTGCAGCAAGATATGATGTTTCGCGCCGCACTTAGCACACCTCGCGTCTGAGTAACAGGTCCGTCTTTGATGTCCTCGTCTAAGGCAATTACAACACAACCGCTTATCCCACATGACATCACGTCTATCCTTTAGGGATTTCTTCAAGAATTCATCACACCCACTCAAGCGATGTGGCCCGTCGCACAATACACATTTGGGTTTGATGTTACTTACTTTAACATGTGCTGTGTTGTGCACACTTGTTCTTTCCTTGGGCTTTCTTCCATGAATTCTCTTAGGAGACGTAGGAGGAGTTGTTACCTGTTCTCTCCTGTGACTGGTTCGAGACTTAGATTTACTTACGTCTTTCCTAGTTTTATTGACATAATAAGATCTTTTGGTGTCTTTACCGCTGTTCTCCTCGTACGAGGTTTGGCTTTCGCCATCGTCTGTATAACAGACTGGTGTTACCTTTCTCCTAGAAACGGGTTTTTCACTCACCTTATTTTCCGGTGTCTTCTCTCTGGACTGCTTTAGGAGCTGTAATCTTACCTCTCCATTTAAGAATGACATGAGATCAGCCATGGTAGGGTCTCTTTGTTGCTGGTCCATCATATAGAGAACCTTTTTGTACCAGCGAGTACCTACTCCACCCTTTGATAAAGTAGATGCTACGGCTCCAACAACCATAGAACTCTGGTATTCTTGAGACTTACCTAACCAATCTAGCTGTCTACAGATCTCCTGAATCTCATCGGAAAACTCTATAATCCCATTGCTAAGAAACTTTCGGGGTGCTACTAATTTCGCATATAAATACCTAGCTATGTTAGTCCTATTACCATACCTGATGTTTAGTGTATCCCAAACTTGTCTTAATCCGTCTGGATGTCCAATAAACTTTAACGCCATTAACTTGGGAGGTCCTTCCAAGCACTCGATGAGGAATCGAAGTTTCTCTCTGTTGGATAGTACAGAGTTCTGTATTGTTATCTTTATAATATTCATTAAAAGGTAACCATTTCATCTCATTTCCATTGAACTTGACGACCTCTCCCACCTTTACCGCTTGACGGGCTTCGGTTCTAGCCATTTGACATGTAAAACTTTCTTGAGCCATCGTATTATTTAATATCGAGTTATCGGTATATAAATTTCTCGGATTATTACAATCTCTAAATAAACAATAAAAGTTACACATACAATTTTTAGGGTAATTTTACAAGAAATCTATGAACCAGCCTAACAAGGAGTTAGAATTTCTGGTTCTTACAAACTGACAGGAAACTACGGTATTTGAAAACAATAAAGTAGTAGTAAGTAAGTTGCGTTGTCCAGATAAGGAAATACCACCGTCTGACGACGTATAGTCTTAGCTCTATAAGTACTACGTTATGTACCCGGAGTGTCCTTACCAAGAGGTTAATTACCAAAGCCAACCAGAGCTAACGTGCCTATTAACCATGTTACAACACAAATATACTGTCTACACCCTAAATTACTTTCAGAAAGCACTGTACTCTAAACCCTAAATTAGGTACAAGTACTTATACAACAAATAACCAGCAGTTAAATATACTTGAACAGCCAAAAGAACCACGGTATCTGCTGGAGTGACCGGAGCACAAAATCAACAGTCTTTACCTACGCCAAGCAGCCCTGATGTAGTACCGAGGTTAATTTAACTATAACGGTATGTATAACAAGCACAATTACTGTAGGAATAAACTTGGGGAGTTGGAGGTTGCGAATACTCGCATAAACTCTGAATAATAAATATTACGCTACCCATGCAGACTATTCAAATAAAACACAGACCAAATGCTGGCAGACTACTGTCAAGCCTAAATAAACTACAGTATATGCAGACTCCGAAATGGTTAGTTAGTAGGCGTTCTAACCGAGTAGTACGACTTACTTTCGGGGGGGATTTACCTTACAACACTGGATGCCCCCACCTTCCTAACTAGCACTTTATCGGACAGACACTCTACACACACTGCAATCGCCTCAGACCTAACAACAGTTAGACAACAATCCGGCCTACAAATTATTTATACAATCTGAGCAGGCTTACACGCCTTCTGCTCAATATTACACTTACAGATAAATAAAACTGACAGAAATAAGTAAAATCTCAATAAAAACCAGGGCTGCAGTCCCCGATTAAATATCAAGACCTACCGGTATATATTATCACAATCGAAATAATACTGCTGTACCTGTAAGTACCGGTTCGGGTGGTTGGACAGCTTACCGTCCGACCGGTACATTCGACTTTATTGCCTACGGTGCAATAAAGAATCAAATCTATTATTGTTTGCGCTTTTAGACCTTTAGCAGTTTAACCTGCCAATTTTAGTTGTCCTCTTGTTTATAAATCGACTTTAGCCTATATCAATTACCTAGTGTACTGAAGTTACATCAGCCGAAGCCAGTCTGTGCGCGACCTTTCACCCACGGTTTTGGGAGACTGGATTCGGATTCCTTGAGAGTTATTGCAGTGTAGACCTACTGTATTATTCGATTGATCGTTACTATATAATCTCTGACAAATATATTTACTTTCGGGGAAATATTAACAGTTCCTTTAGGACGTGGCGCTTTAAGTATAAAAACAGAGTTATGACTTATACTAATCACAACTAGATGGCCACAGAGTTTCGTAAATAGCGCATTCTTTAGGAGATGCTTTATTAACGTTCACACTGCTTCACACTACTTCACACTACTTCACACTGATCTGCCGACCGTCACCGAATTTGATCATATATAAGGAGGATCGCAACTGACACATGTAGGGATTATGAAATAGCATTTAATTCACACAAAAACCACTATAATTTGAGTCGCAGTTGCTACCGGTAAACCTGTTCCTCTTACCTTCAGTAATCAAGAAGATTGGGGGTTTTATGATTATTTATCGGTATTCTCCAAATATAACAGCAATATCCATTAATATAACAACAATTAATAACAGAAGTAAAATAATGCGGTGATTTAGTAATATGCAGTCAGTTAAGTAAATGAGAAATGAATTGTAGAGTTGAGAGTGGAGTCAGTAGGATAATAGATTTACGTTCTTATAATCAAGGCCATCTGATGTTTAGGCCAAAGTCTGAAACTTCTACACAGAAGTACAGAAGATTCCGAGCCGGTTCTGGTGCTCAGAAAAATAGTAAACAAAGACCGTAATGCATTGCGCGAGTTTCCGTAGGCCTCTGTTAGACATAAAGGGAAAAAATGCTCTGATTGGCTGAATGAGGCAGAACAAAGAAAAATTCCACGTCCACAAAGAATCAGCTGATAGATGTCGTCACACCAGCTCCAATTCCTTCCCGTCGCGTAGTTGGATAAATTTAGGGCTATTTTAGAGTATTCTGCGCATTGCGGAAAAATGACTTGTTATGTCCGCAAAAGCTTTTACACAGCTCTCGGGGCAAATACCACACCCTGGTTTGCCATTCCACAGGGTGGGTGTCGCAGTGGAGTCAGATATGAGGCCCATCACCCATATCTAATCTGGCGCACATGACCCACCATTGGCTGTGCAGCTCATCTGCTGGGTCATGCATGCCCTGTACCCCTGCTGCCAGGTGCAGGTCGCAGTGAAGTGCACTCAGAGTGGACATGAGAACACTCTACTCCTGACCAGCCATTGGTAGATCACCATCTGCCTGGCCAGGCCATATACCCCTGCAGCCAAGTATATGGGTCCTTAATCCAGGACCAAGGGCGTCCTTATCCCAGAACGTAGGGGGTCCTAATTACAGGACCAGATTTGCCCTAGTAAGAGGGTCTATGCAGCTACAGGTGGCACCTCCTTTATGCTGCATGGAGGTGGCAAGTTTTCTTGATTAATGACCTAGAATACCTGACCTGACCTTACAAGGTGGCAGCAAGGTTGACTCGATTTCTCTACTTTTTGAGATTAAAAGACGATACTGAAGCACGTTCACGTCATTAATATCTGACCACCTGAGATATAATTGTCATATAATAAAACTTTCTAAACCTCTAGATACGATTCTGATAGTTGCCAATGTTCGCCAATGATGAATATTAACATGTGTTGGAAGGTTAAGAATAATATAGACATCAGTGCAGAGGCAGGTTTCACTCAAAGGGGGGGGGGGGGGGGTGTATCCAATAACAAACGTCAAAAACTAGATTAAGTATGTGACATACTTGATCTAGTTCGAGATGATAATGAGGGTGTCGGCAATAAATGGACACAAATCAATGCCATCATGACCTTCAACCAACTCAAATACATTACAAGGGATGAAAACGATGTCCTAAAATGCCAGGTTTATCAAAAGTGTTGATCTCGAAGTATAATAACGCATTATAACATAAGCACTATATCAGCTAATCTTGGACCTGACTTATGCATAATAATTATTGCTTTACATTAATGTCAGAAGTTAATGACGTGAACGAGGCGACGAGCTTCAGTATCGTATTTTCTGTTCAAAACATGGAGAAATCGAGTCAACCTTGCTGCCACCTTGTAAATATTGTTTAAAGAGAGACACCTATCTAGAGCCAACTACCAATCGTATATAAGCTTAGTACCCATCATCAATGTATCTTGTCCCATAGGTCTGGGATGGCTGTTAGATGAGGAGGATATGGTAATACCTGATTGGATGCATGTTCTACCAGCTCCATAATCTATCCTCTCTCTCTCTATCTATGCTGTATTGCAATTGTAAACCACCAACATGTATCTTCCGGTTGAGTACAAAACAAAGACCCAAGACTTTACTGCCTGTTCTGTACATAACAAAGAGGTGAAGTCGCGTTAGGTCCAGAAGAGCGATTAGTCCCATTGCTATTTAAAGGAGCAGGTTAATAAAGGAGCACGTTACTGAGGCGTGTTGGGGGAACCAAAACAATAAACGAAAGTTAACACATGTTAGATGATTATGCAGGTCTTTATAATTGGGTGTTGAGTCTTTGTTTTGTACTCACTCTGTATCTGCCTACAAAACAAACATCAGCATCATTGCATTGAGTTGTGCAAATTCAAGTCATGTACAGAAAGGAGGCGAAATGTGAATGAACTGAAGCTGTTGACGTGATTTTTGACTAACATATTTGCAATACTTGTTTTATTCGTACCCCAGGTGACACTTTAAAAATTACAAAAAAATTTCACGAATGTAATATCGCAGTTCTATAATCGCTTTCAGCATCCAAAAAAACCGCTATATATCGCAAATAAATTAATTTTAGTGAATTATGAAAACTATTGAAAATCTTAGTACGAAAGTACTGGAGATGGGTGCCAGAAAGGGAGCACAGCACGAAACTAACATGACCATGTAAATGGCGTTTGCTCTGATGGACAACCCATTAAATTTTAGGAAAAGTCACGAAATCTCGTTTTTCCAAATAAACATTACTAAATAAAAGATACAGATTAATTACAAAATTAAGCCGGGCGCGTATTCCCAATCTTTACACTACTAGGAACACATCTTGCATTAACACCTGGGATTGGTTAATGAGTTATTATTTGATTGGACGTTGAAATCATGTAAGGAATGGAAAGAGGGGTCGAACAAGTGTAAGGTTTTTATTAAGTGCTCCAAACGCTCCAAATAATATAAACTCTTAAAACCTCTAGATGTCTAGATGGCGCGCTAGTGCAGTTCGATGCACACGAATAGCAGACGGACTATTCATAAGCAATTACTACTGTACAGTACAGTACTATAATCGGCCTGCTGCATTGAAACTGCACATTGAGATGCTATGCCAGCTTGGCAAAAGTGTTTTGCCACAACCATGCAATCCACAATTGGCAAGCCAAATGCCGCGTACATTAAGAATTCTATCCCGGCTTATCAACAAAGTTGCACCGACACAATTCCCTATCCCCCGGCCCCATGACTTTCGCGAGATTAGCTGCACCTTCAAGGCCAGTGTCCTTTAGGAGGCGTCTTAAGAAAGTCATGGGCTGTCCATCATGCTTATTTTCTCTATGGGGCTGCCAAAGCACAATATTGTGCGCAGTGTGGTCCTTATGTGTGGGGGCAGCTCATGCAGCCCTGTATAAACCATTACCCAATGTTCTACTGCCTAGAATAATATCAAACGTTAAGTCTACTCATCTAATACTGTTGGTGTAATAACCCTTACATGATTTCACCCAATTTCTCCATTCCTTACAGCGTTTGCAACACTTTCTACTGTACCTGCAAACTGAGTATAAAACTCTTACACTAGTTCGACCCCTATCTCCATTCCTTATATGATTTTTTCCTACTTGTGTAAGGTTTGGGAATACGCCCCCGGCCCAAGTAGGATTAAATAAATAGGATTTAGTATTCAAAAATGTCATTATCGAAGGAATCATCTTTGCAGAAATCATCTAGGAACAATTATGATAAATATATATAAATTGAAGTGAATATAGTAAAAGAACCAACCTCTCTTTTGTGGCAGGTGTCAAGTCATTTGTTTTGTGTCATATCTGAGTCATCTTCAATTGCATCTGTAGTGGTAGTCATTGTAACCTGTGAAGGAGTGTTGTCTGAAATGCCATTTAGATGTCACTTGTCATTTTAAAGTGATTTGTAGTCACATCTTGATTTTTTTTATTGGCATAAATATTTGTTATAAAGTCATTATTTTGAAACAGGGTGGAATAAGAGATTAAATTGATGAAAAATAAAAATATTGCAAACAAGGGTATATCTTTGGAACCATATATCACTGTTATAACAAAACAAATTTAGCTCTCAGTATACCAAAATTTTCCAAAACTAATATTCAATAAAATGTGGCAATTTGTTTTTAAAATAATGGTATTGTTCTAGAATGGTAGCTATTTTTCTAAAACATGTCAATTTTCATTTAGCAGCGTTCCCATGGTAACAATAATTATATTCCAGAATTTTATGTCACATTTAGAATTGTTAGACCAGTATCTATCTTTTTCAAATAATGCAATGAATTTATATTGAGTTATTAGAATACTACAGCATGTTTGTTGTTTTACCATTTCCAAGACAACCGGTGATAACACCAAGTCAGCTACCGATTCAGATTTGTTATCATATCTAAATGAATGGCCAGAAGCTAGGTCTTCCCAAAAATATCAGTTCCGGGTGGTTACCAAAAAGTATCCCCTATGCTGGCTGGCCCATGGACTATTATATATAATACAATTATTTAACCAGGGGCGGACCGAAGGTGTGCATCGCCCAAGGGCAAATCGAACTAAAGCCCCCCGAGTATTTAATTGCAATTATTTTGAATTTTTAAATTCAAAATATTGAACTTTTAAATTGTATCGGCCTCTAATTAAAGTTGGTAAATAATATGTTATATTTATGTTCTGGAATGATTTCACGACTTGGGCTCCCAATGATTACCATGAAGGGCCCTACAGCAGGTTCTCATGTCAAGTGATATTACGGCGCTGTTTATTTTGTACAATACTATTTATATGTGGAAGTAATTTATTATACCCCCACTCAGCACTACCTGAAGGGTACAGTAGCTAAGGTTTCAAAATATAAATTTTGGTGGCAAAAGTGGAGGCACTGTGCCCCCCTCGGAACCCGGTTTGTAAGTATCTGCCAGGTACGGAATACAGAATGGAGATAAATATCCCATTCATATGTACTTTGTGTGCACGGTATTTTAAGAATAAAGTAACTTACTGTATGTCTGACTGTATGTAGGCCTACAGTAGAGTTGCTACGTTTATGTCACAAGTTTATCAATAAAAAATGTACGAATTTCAATAAAATTCCAAGTTTGAGTGCAAAAACGCATAATAATATTTATTTCATTACATTTTTGCGCCCCCTTCCCCCCTTAGTTCTCTGCGCCCAGAGGCACCCCCCCCCCCCCCCCCCCCTTTGAACGCCCCTGTATTTAACTAATGGCTATAAGACATCGTCTAAAAAAAATCAAATATGATTGAAATTTGGAATAAAATGAAGGGTGGGGCCTGGACTTGCTAAATTCTATTGTTGTATTAAGGGAGATGGTGTATAATTTGTTATTATGATTTATATTGTTTTCATAAAACAAACTAACAAAATGTAGTCTACGTGCCCAATAGTTCACATATCTCTACTACTATAATATCGCAAAAGTACGACTACTCCTCCCCTGCAAGTTGCTAAATTGCCAATATAATTTATTATTTGTACTTACAGCACTGATCTATTTGAGTCTCAATTATTAATTCTAATCAATGAATATTCATACTATCATTCCACTGGGTGTACGTTTATGTATTGTATTGTATAATATAGTGTAATATTGTGTATAGTATACTGTAGTTTGTCTAAGCATTGCATAAAGAGGTCAATGTCGCATTAATTAAAATTAAATACACCGCCACAATTATTAGTAGTTGGTTTATTGTTTGGATATTCACATAGGATTCACTGGGGAGAGCTATCAGCTGACGGGGCAATACATTGCAAACTAATAGTTTCTGTTTGCTTACTGTACAACTTGGCAAGTAATATACTTCTCTGCAGTTTGGGCCTATCCATTAAATAGCATAGATAGTAGATACCTGCCAAGTAAAGCAGCTTTATACTGTTTGTTTGGGAGAACGCTCACTCATGTGACGTTTTGATTTTAAATGGTGAAGAAGTTTGTATACTAGAAAGATCTTTCTAGTTGTAATAAAAGGGTCGGGGTAACGTTTATCTCACAAATCTCTCTCTAATCTTGTTACACGACTACACGTCATTGTACAAATTCGGTAAGTCTAATAACGCCACCGGTTTTTTATATGCTGATATGGTGACAATCTGAATTCTGATAATATGGATGCATATTCAAGAACAAGGCGGTCTAAGGACTAAGAGTCCAGTGCCTAATCGAAGGGTCTTTGATTAGGTTTTTTTACACATCCGACTTACAATATAATAATAACAATTATTATCGCGTAACTATTTATATAGTAACTTCGCCAATTTCGGCTCACTGCACGCCATATTAAACCAACTGCCGTATATTTAAAGTAATATTTATTCTTCATTTGCAGGCGAGTGCCAAGCAAACCCAGCCTATATGTACACACACTGTCAGACATCCTGTAACAAGTGTAACAACTAATAATAACCAGAGAGAGCAAACAGACATAATTTATCTGTCTGTTTGTTAAGTAGAAAGAAGAATACCAACAAACTTACATGTAAAATGTTAAAATTTAACATTTATTTTGTGGTGGGATATATTAATCTAGTTAATTTAACATTATTATTTATATGCTGGGATATATTTACTGACTTTAACAAATATTATTGTGTGGTGGGATATATATGATACTACAAATAAACTTTATTGTATATGGTGGGTTTATGAACCTTTTATGACTTTTATGAGACTAAGATATTTGATCATGGTGATCGTTATCATTAACATCTTAAATTATCTACAGTGTTTGTTCTCCTTTATTTCGAATCAATAAAATTATTATTGGTATGATCTGTACCAGGCCTACATGTGTATGTGGTGTTACTGTATATGAATATTGTCAAATTGGAGAACCTTTAAATAAACATTGATTGCTCGGTGTGTGAAACAAACTCCATATTAACTTTTACGACTTTTCTTAAAAAATATTTAGTCTTCGTAATAGTGACAACGGTTTCAAAAATATATAGAGTGCGTCTTCAGTTATAGCCCCATTTTTGAACACTACTTTTGGTACCGTCAAGTGGGGTGACTTGGATAGATTTTTTGGGTTTTTTGTTAATTTCAAATAGATATTATGGTTGCAATGGGCCCAAATTTGGAATATATATCACCACACTATTTGGGTACCTCAATTTAATGTATTTACCATAATATTATGATAGAAACAGTGATAAATTGGCATCCGACTGACTATCTAACTCGCCCCACCAGTTGAGGCGACTTGGATAACAGATATAATTTATGCTAAAATGAACCATGATTACCAGCTAGATGGGGTGAAATGGATAGGTTATTCACAGTGCCCCCACCCACAGGTAGTCGGAGCAGGGAGTTTTCACATGATTGTATCGAATAAGTGGATTCCAGTTTCAGGTACATCCTGAAAACAAACACTGACCGAATCAGTAAATTTCATCAAGGTTTTTATTCTCTTGGCATATTTAACATTACATTCATTATCCTCTAGAGTCACAGACAGAACTTGGGAAACAACGTTTTTTGAGGCAACTGAACATGTTTTGTCGTAAGATCTATTCACAGATACTAGAAGCCAATCGCCAATATGCAGTTCTCTACCTATATCTTCTTCCGAACTACTGTTGCTTATTTCACTCCACACAGAAACATCCACGTCAACTTCATCACCTGGATCAGCATTGCAGCTACTGTTTAAATCCTCTGGGGTATTTTGTGGTACCGGTATAGAATTTGGGGTGTTCTCCTCTGAATGAGAGTCGAGTAAGTCATCTGCTGTAATTGGTTTACCTGGTATCACTTTCCCACGTTTACGGTTTTGTAGTTTTGATGGGCCAACATGTTGCTGTAATAACTTAACTACAGCATCTCCTAAATCAGCCCGGACTTGAGCTTCTGAAATCGTTGAACTAGCAGATGGTAAACGCTTCAGAACTTGGTTAAGATCTATAGGGTACAATCCACATGCTTTAAACCCGGAAATAAGGTTATGATTCTTCTTTACAAGTTCAAAAAATACATGTTTGAGTAGAACTGGAAAGACAGTTCTTGGAATACCACCAGTAAAATTAGACTCTCTCCTCCATTCTGCAAGAATAGATCTCCAAGTAGCTCTCAGTGGCCCAAAGACCGCAACGTCAAGCGGTTGTAATAAATGTGTTGAGTTTGTAAGAAGACATGAATTTAATGTTTCTATATTCTCACAACTACAGTCACGCTCTCAACCACAATCATTTTGTTCCACCTACTCCACCTAAAATCCATCTGAATCCACATTAATGGCCACTTCCACCTGATATCCACCCATAGTCCACGTACTCAACTTATATCTTAATGTTGTTTGTCTGTCAATAATGCAACACAGTTCCCTATCGTAACAACTATTCTTTGTAACTTTATCTCGGTATCGGTTCAATTGTGGGAATGGGGTTCACGACTCAAATTCAAAACCAGATTAATTAGATGCAATAATATCACAGAAACACAATGGCGTTTACATAATTCAATAAGATGCTAAAATAGCCGAGATATTGGTGTTTTCAGTTAAAACTTATTCAGAATATGAAAACGATCTGTGATTGGTCGTGACGTCACTATACGCCTCCGAATCCCATTGTCATCAACATTCAGATACCTAATACAATCTTTAATAATAATAAATGAATTATTGAACATTATGGAGAGCATTATCATATTGTCCTATCTACATAATACTATCTTTGTATAAATTGGGGTAGTTTGTTACTGCAGCGACTGTTATTTTTACGGCGAATGGAGAGTAAACGGGACAACGGCAAGGTACAAGGAGGAGTGAACAGGGGTTCCCGGAACAACGGCAACGGCAAGGAGGAGCGAATACGGCGAATGGGAGTACCTGGACTGCTGGAGCTGCGAGCCGGAACGGAATGCCCATGGCAATGTCCCATTAAGCCTACTATGACGGTACGACGGCGACGTACGACGGCAAAGGAAAAAAATGATGTACGTATAGGCCTACATAGATATTATGACCTGGCGGGTTCAGGCAAGAGGAGAATGAATGACATTGTATATGTATGGGCCGTATCAGATGTGTACTGTACAGTCAAGGAGGAATCGACCAACGGTTAGTGTTAACTCTTATCATGGGGGTCTGAGGATGAGTGTGTGATTCGACAAAATGCTAACAATGATACCGGAACTAGTGGCGACGTAGTCGCTTATGTATTGCTGCAAAGCGCTGTTAGAAACGACTGAACATTGAACGATGTTTGGTTGCCTAACAGGGTTGGTTTAACTATCTTACTAGAAAGCATTCAGCGTATTCAATTGTCCTCGGGGGCAATTCCGCTCCCCACAAGTGCATTACAGCAGTTTTATCACAATTTGTATGTAGACCATCTCCCTCATTGACCGTGATGACTTAGCCCGTACCCTAATGAGCGTTATATCATATCCCACCCCACCCAATGGTTAGTGATAGGAAATAATAAAATCTTACAATGTCATGAATTTGTATGTAGGACACCCCCCCCCCCCCCCTCTTGACTTTGGAATTAATATATTCATCACATCTACTCTTTCCATCCCATCCTTATAATAAATTATCATTTACACATTCATTGCAGTAGAAATCATCGTCGTTATCGTTGCAGATATCGCACTGATATATTTGATGTTTCAGAGGCCCTATACTTGTACGTGGCGAAAGTAACCCTGTTGTCCGCCATGTGCACCTGGGTTACTGTCAGTCAGTCACAACCCACCGTCCCATCCAAGGCATATTATATACTACGCCTTGGCATATAGTACGTCTTGGTCCCATCCCCAGGGCCGTATTTAGGGGGGGGGGGGGGGGCAGGCCCCCCACCACAGTCCCCCCCCCCCCCCCCCCACCACGATATAGGGATCGACAGAACTATAGAGGAGTCGGAAGGAACCGTAATCGAACATGGTAATTTTGAATTTTACCACTTATTAAATCCCAAAATAGGCCTATGTGAGAAACAAAAATAAAAAGTTATGAAATGAACGTGAAATGAGAAGGGGTAAAATCCGTATTAAAAATAGGTCAATTTGACCTATGGGTAAGTGTTTTAAAGGGAGATTAAAAATAGGTAAATGTTGGGGTAACTGCCGATTTACTAAATTTCAATAATAATATACATTATTACACTCTGTAACCGTAACAAAAACATATTACATCGAAATATCGAAAAAGTATACCGAGAAACGGTTGATATCGTACGCATATTGCATACACGAGATCAAATACATGTAATTCAATTATTATTATAATAAATTTCTAAATTAATCACAGACAACCAGAATTATAGTTTGGCCTTCGCTGAGTCATCTATCCGTTGGTTCCGGTAGTCTAAAATCAGGCGTAAAGTGAAGATGTGATTGACCGGCTTCATTTTGTTCAAAAAATGAATATCTCGTATGAGTAACACGAGGGCTCGTGTTAGAAAAATATTTTTCTCATGTCCCTTCCCGGGCTCCGTAGGTTAGTGCATTGCAGGCATTGTTTCGCCACATTTAGGTCGAATTGTAGAAGAAAGTAAAGAAAATGTGTCACTTGCAACTGAAGGAATGCTTAAAGTAAACAAACCTTACCTAAATTTACAAAGCGTGGGATCGATATCTGGGTGTAATTTGGTCGCATCGTTAGCGTGGAATAGGGGAAATTCACTTACTTTGATAGGACTATGTGTTAGTAACACGAGCCCTCGTGTTAGCTATCACGAGCCCTCGTGTTAGTATCACGAGCCCTCGTGTTAGTAACACGAGCCCTCGTGTTAGTAACACGAGCCCTCGTGTTAGTAACACGAGCCCTCGTGTTAGTAACACGAGCCCTCCTGTTAGCTAACACGACCATTTACGTTAATATTACAAATTTGGAGTTGTTTGATTGGTTGTAGTAACATAGGAGAACTAAATTGGAGGGAAATTAAAATTGTATATCAGTGGTTCCTATGTTACTGTTCAGTATAGGCCTATTATATATTTCGCGTTTCTCTTAACGGCTGCAGGTATACTGACTTAAGTGTGAATATGAATAACGAACTTGAAACATTCATGAGAGAACGAAGCTTGGGCGAGTTCATTCCTCGGATGGTAACCGACAAGATAAGCCCAGAAATTATATTACTACTAAATGATGTTGAACTGAAACTTTACTTACCAGCATACGGCGACCGAGTTTCTGTAAAGGCATTTTGTAGGCAGATGAACGGTGCCAGTAGTTCTAATAATCCTAACCCAACCTCTGAATCGAACGCCGACTCTAATGGAAATACTGTATTGGATCGGATACGAAATAGGCTGGGAATAGCTAAAGGTTCAAAACGAATCCGAGATCAGGATGTTAATATGAAAGGTACATATGCTAAGAAATCTTGCTCGAGGTTGGAGCTTGGTTGGCTTCACTACCGATCTGAGGATCGAGGTTTTGTTCAAGTGCGGCAGAAGTCTGGGGGTGGAATACGCCATCTGACTGAAGATAAGAAAACGACATTGCGAGAAATTTTAGATAAGGGGGTGGCTCTATTTTTCGTTGGGGGGATTTCGTCTTGGGGTGCTTTAGCGGACATGGATGTTGATATCCGAGATTTTAAAGGGTCGGTTTTTACTAATCTTTCTGTTAGTTGGAGAATTTTATGAAGAAACAAAGCTAGGTATACTTCGATTAATTGGTTCAAAATTAAAATTAGAAGTTTCCTCAGCCGATCCACCGGCTGAAATCTTGTCAACCTATCCAGATCCACATTCCGCTATCACGGAAGATCATCCTTCATCCATCTCTGAAGATCATCCTTCTGTCATCTTGGAAGTTCAGCCCTCTGTTAGATTCTCGGTCTCGGAAGATCGGCCTACCGTCATGTCCGAAGATCCGCTTTCCTCTATCATCTCTAGGGATACGGCAGTTGAAAGTAACTTTGACGTCAACGATCAACTTGTTGTGAATACGCCGGATTCACTCCATGGAATTTAATTAGTTTGGTAGAACAGCTTAACGAGGAGGGAAGAAACATCATCAACGTCGATAGAGAAGATGTTATGGTTGGAGCAATGCGGGGGTTTACTCGAAGTACCTTCAATCCCTGTTTACCCTTGGATGTACAGTTTAGTGACGAGGACGGAATGTATGCAGGGGGTCCTCGTAGGGAGTTCATGCGACTCGCCATGCATGCTATTTCCAGAGCACCTTTGAAGGACCAGATACTGCTAAATGATTTGCTCTTGATTATAACAGTTAAATATTTAGACCAATTTGTTAGTGTCTATTTTTTTTTTGCAGGTGTAATTAACAACAAATATGTCATTATTGGCCGCATGATTGCATATATGATAGTCCATCGTGGCCCACTTCCCTTATTCTTTTCACCATTTACCGTTTAGGCGAACAATACATAATATTAGGTCGACCTCTTGGAACGTTGGGATTTCTTGAAGGACGAATAAGATGGTGGTTCCAAACTGTCTAGTTCGTTTTGAATTAGTGAAGTAAAACAGAACTGAACAACAGCCTTTGAAACAAAGTCTCCAGGGAGTTTACCTTCTGCCTGCAATTCTTTAAATAATTCTATCCAGAACTGTGCGTTATCCTTCCGAAGAACCCCCCACCAATCCAGCCCCCCACCTTCCCGATCCAGCCAATTGATTTTTAATAAATTCTACAACTTCTTCCAATGGTGTATAATTTCGACGTTGTAATCCGAAATCTCTAAATAAACGTTTTAGTTGTCGCTCACCAATGTTTATCCCATCATGATCATTGGCGAGTACAGACGAAATATCTTTATAAGGCATGCTAAGGTCAAAATACATTTTGAGAAGCGGCATTAACTGATCAGGCCACATAATGTCAAAATGTGCTGGGCATGCAATAGTTCGCGTTGCTAAGTTGAATTACTGCGAATTCAATTAAGTGGCAAACCTCGAACTGTTGTCATACACGAAACATACAGGAACAGAACAGAAACGTAAGAACCACTGAGATACAATTCTAATTTCCCTCCAATTTAGTTGTCCTATGTTACTACAACCAATCAAACAACTACAAATTTGTAATATTAACGTAAATGGTCGTTGGAGGTAACATGAGGGCACGTGTTAGCTAACACGAGGGCTCGTGTTAGTAACACGATGGCTCGTGTTAGTAACACGAGGGCTCGTGTTAGTAACACGAGGGCTCGTGTTAGAAAAATGTTTTTCTCATGTCCCTTCCCGGGCTCCGTACTAACCGGACCAAAGTAGAAAGTTTTAGTTTACCAAGCAGCCAAGTCAGCAAGTTGAAGTAGGCCTAACGACTATGGTAAAGTAGTTATAAACAAGTTGACAAGCAGAACAAACAAAATTCCGATATTTTTATTTAATTTACCACTGATTTTTTTCATTATATTTCAAAATAAAATAAACGTTATGCATGTGGTGCTCTGGTTCCATATACAATTCGCCATCAATTATGTTCTGCGGCCGAAAAAATGCAAGTCAGAACAAAACTTTTGGTCCCGAGTACCACATTGCTAATATACAGTACTACCAAAGCGAATCAATTCCACGAACCATTTAGGGCTTAAATCTCGTCTGATCGATATATTTTGGAGATACTTCATTAATTTTAAACATTACACAATTGATAATTCTTGTAGCTGGACAGTGTATTGCAGCTATGTCTTAATGAACTGTTGAAACACGATATATTTTGGAGATACTTCATTAATTTTAAACATTACTCAATTGATAATTCTTGTAGCTAGACAGTGTATTGCAGCTATGTCTTAATGATCTGTTGAAACAATAACTATCATCTTCGATGATAGATGATTTTGATTTATACCCATAGATAACGACGTATAATGCTTTTATTAATACATATTTTATTTCACTTCACATCCACTCTGGCCCTTTTAATACGCATATATTTCATCTAAATTTAAATTTAATACGCATATATTTCATCTAAATTTAAATTTAATACTCATATATTTATCTCATTCCATATGACATCTAGTCTGTCTCATAATTATTAGCAATGAAAAATAATTTTGCCAAAACCCATTAATGGAATATTTATTATCTATTATATTTTTAAGTGTAACATTAAAATACAGTAATAATTTTAATTCGGTGTATTTTAATGTACTTTATTTATTGACTCACATTTTAAAATACGTATGTTTATTTTTATGAGGGAACCCCATCATCATAATACTATAGTTAATTTGTCAGCATAAGTTATCTTTGTTCTAAGTTACAGAATGGTGTAAATTTATATTAATAAATAATGATAATAATAATATTACATTAGTTATTATTTATAAATATAATGTAGAACTTCGATCTTGACGACTTTCAAACAGGTGTCGGAGCAGTTCCTACTGACTACTCCTCTTGTAACGAACGTAACAACTAAAAAACAAATATATTGAATAACTTATTATTAATAGCTTATTTAAGGGAGTAAAGTGAATCTTTGGGCCAAAACGTCCGACAAGCAAATCTTGTTTTTCACTCATTGGGCCGAAACGTCCTAGGCCAAAACGTCTTAGACCGAAACGTCTGTTACACGGATTTTACCTCTACCCTGTGAAATGGGAAAAAAATGTAAATCAGTCCAATGGGAACCTGAGGTTGGTAGGGTGGCTGCAATGCGATTGCACAACGGTAGTACCGGTAACTCTTCTATACTACTACTACTACTACTAGGTCGAGCGAACTCGGACAGTGGAAATGAGATCCTTCCAGGCTTCCCGATTCTCCAACTACTACTAGGTCGAGCGAACTCGGACAGTGGAAATGAGATCCTTCCAGGCTTCCCGATTCTCCATAGTTGTCGCAATTTCGTTTCTCCCAAGTTCAGTATCCCTTTCAAGATGATCTATATATGTTATGGCAGGTCGTCCACGACTACGCTTTCCATAAGTTGGTTGCCAGAAAAGTAGATCTGGTATGACCTCTTCTTTACTTCGCCAGCAGTGCCCACTGAATCTTAATCTGCGTTCACGGAGGGTGGTTGATACAGGTGGTATTGTACCATAAAGCTCGGCATTAAACTCTTCTATAACTATACTAAACGGAAGGGGTGGAAGTGTAGTAAGGGAATTTGAGGGTCGGTCGTTTGGGGGGGGGAGGGGGGAGAACTGGATCCAATTCATTGACTTATCCACGAGGTATTTACTAGTTGGTTACTACTATATGGGACCAACTAGTAAACTTGTTAAAATAAATAAAACAATATATATACAGTAGGCAGTTCTGTTTATTCGCGAGACACGGCATACGTGTATAGTTGAAATTACAATTATTGCACTACTGATATTTAAATTACATGATATTAAATGCAACAAGGTTATTCTTATAATTATAATTAGTTTTATTATTTTTATACTCTTACCCAGTGCCATAGGGAAAAAAGGGAGGAAAGATAAATAATTACATGGGCAATATTACAATTTGATATACAGTACAGTAGTACATAAACTACATTCGCAGTGCCATAGCTCTAAATAAATACTGCAAGTTTTCTATCTTTTTTGGAGGTCACTCCCTAAATTTTTCCACTGCTTGGTTTGATAATAAGACGAAGGAATAAAGTCAACCCTGAAGGAGAGGAGTTTCGGACATTTTAAAAGTAAATGGAATTCATCTGTCCCATTGAAATTACATAATTCATTGAATTCGTTAATTATTATTCTGATATTTAAGTCGATTTTCCCCTGGAGAGGGATGAGCGTCGAAATTAACCCCCATATCTGGCAGCCAAGACTAAAAAGGACTGATGGAAGAAATGGCGATCCTCTTGCATTATGAGTGCCATTGGTATCCCCACTTTAGAGCTACAAACTACAACTAGTTATTGAACTACAGTACAATCTTTAGATTATATTACTCAACACGATTTGAAGCAGCTTCTCACATTGCTTAGATCTTCCATGATCGGTAAGGACCTAAGCAATGTGTTCTTCAGCGACGAGGCAACTTTCCATATCAATCAAACCAAGTGAACCAAGTCAACAAGTGGAAATGTAGGATTTGTTGAAAGGAAAATCCTCACAAAATTTTAGAAAAGTTTAGGGAAAAAAAGCTCAAAGGTTATAGTGTGATCTGCGAAAAGGTCTCAAAAGGGTAATGGATGGGGCGATATGGTCCTGTAATGAGGACACCACGTACCACGATCACCGTACCGGGGAATGACCCCTTTGGATTTTAGTCTTTGTGGGCTTGTGAAGAATCTAATATGCGCTCAGAATCTTCAAAATAGTAACTGAAGACGGAAATTTGAGATCCTTTAGTTCGTTGCCCCTAGATTACTTCACTAATTGCTTCAAGGAGATGCCCAGAAGACTGGATCACGTCCAGAATATTCGAGGTGTCACACTAAACTCTTTTTTTCTACTTATATATATAAAACTCTATACTGTATTAATAAGGTAAACTGATGCAAAAAACATATTAGCAAATAAATTTTATAATTTCCACTAATCTTAGCGGAGTTTTTTCTCATAATAATATTGAGATAGTTGTATTGAATTTAGGTGTGATTTATTTATATTTGTTAGTTTAAAAAGTTTATTTAATACTATTTAATATTACTATTAATATATTTTTTTATATTTGTTAGTTTGTTAGCTTGCTGTATTGTTTGCTCACCTGGAAACAAAATTTGTAACTAAGTAAAAGTGCAAAGTTAAGTCAATCGATAGTCAGTGAACTTAAAGGTTTGTGAACTAAAGGCGCAATGGAAAGCTAACTGTGTAAGGATTCCTAATTAAAGGTCGTAGGATTCCTTATAAGTAAAAATGTTTGTGTTTGAATTTGGTTGGAAAACACCTGAGATATGGAAATTCGCATAAAATTTGTTTTTCAATAAGTTAAGGGGGGGGGGGGGCTAATTGGCTAATTAGAAAAAATGGTAATATTTATCAAAATTCCATAAGATAACTTTTAAAGAGCTTCCAAAGTTCGTTCGGATGAGCCAAAAATGAAGAAATTTGGTTGAAAAATGACGGAGGAGTAGTAATTTGAAAATTAAAATTGTCATTCCGAGAAAATGCCCTTCAAAGTTTAAACCGTCCCGCCAAAATTGGCTGTCTGTGTTCTGGTTGGTTAATTATTTCTGGCACGAAGGATGCACACCAACGAGCTAAAATGTTTATTACGGGGGTTGGTGGAATCTAGTCTATCTGTCTGTCTGTCGGTCTTCTGTCTTTCTTACAATTTGACGGACAGACCGTCATACGGAAAAACAGTGATAACTCGAGAACTGAAATAGGTCTCACTAAGCGGTTTTCAAATTTGTAATCCTCATTAAATTCGGCTCTAGGTGAAATAAAGAAACAACCCCCCCCCCCCCCCCCCCCACTTAATACGTGTTATACAGTATTGAGTTGGCCTAGAAAACATTCACTATTCACTTAACGACGTTGCAGCTACACAATTATATACAATGAAGTGCAAGGGAGCTTCTGCAACGAGTAGAACCTCTAGCTGTCTTGCAGCCACATTTAATTAATTCTTTGCACACTGATGCTGCTACATCCTCCGTTATCCACACAGGGCACCACCGTTCATTGCACAATTCCCACCCCCATTGCTCAAGGATTGTCTGAATTATTTGTGGGAGCATTGGCCCCAATGCTTGCTTGGTAAATAGCTCGCTTGGTATGTTCAATGAAAGCATTCTTTGTGAGTGTGGAACTTTGTGGCATACTTTCATTATATATCGGATTCCTGATGAAATTATTGCAGCAATCAGATCAGTATACGATGGTTCGACGACAATTGTGTCTACTGTTGACGGTGACACAGAACCATTGAAATTGTTATGGGGAGTCCTTCAGGGAGACACACTTGCGCCATTATTGCTCATAATTGTGGTTGACTATGTTCTACGCATGTCCTTAGATCATCATAATGATGATGGGGTGATGGTAGCTCCACCTAGTGCCTTCCCAACACTTCAAATGATTCAGTGTCACCATGAATAGTGGACACAAATGTTGTCGAACCATCGTATACAGATCTGATTGCTGCAATAATTTCATCAGGAATCCCATATGATGAAAGTATGCTGAACATACGTGAGCGAGAGACTGAATCAAAGGCCTTGAAGAAGTCAACAAAGATAACAGCCAGATGCCTGTCTTTCTTTTTTGATAACTCTTCAATTATCCTTCTAAGTGCCAAAATGGGCTCCATGGTCTCACGACCTTTACGGAACCCATTCTGATTTCCACGGAGCAGTCTCTCAATGGGATCTCTGATGCGATTTAATAGAATTCTATTGTACAGCTTTGCAGCAATCGAGATCAATGAGATTCACCGAAAAGAACCATAGAGTGTTAGCAGAGTGTTTGGAACTGGCACCAACTGATTTGTTTTCATTTATTGTGGGACTCTTGTTGTTTACAGAACGTCGACAAGTTAACAATGTAACAAGATTACATTTAATAATTGGACAATGGCACCTTACATATTTTAAGACCCCATATATTTCTGTAAACCTCGCTTCTGCGCTCGCTCGTACAGCACTGTACAATAACAGCTCGCATTAAATCTATTTCTTGGATATTATCTATACCTTGGTTTTCTTTTAAATTCTTCCCGGATGTCTGCTGTCGGTTATCTGCTGTCGGTTGTCTGCTGTCGATTGTCTGCTGTCGGTTGTCTGCTGTCGGTTATCTGCTGTCGGTTATCTGCTGTCGGTTGTATGCTATCGATTGTCTGCTGTCTGCTGTCGGTTGTCTGCTGTCGATTGTCTGCAGTTGGTTGTCTGATGTCGGTTGTCTGCTGTCGGTTGTCTGCTGTCGGCTGTCGATTGTCTGCTGTCGGTTGTCTGCTGTCGGCTGTCGATTGTCTGCTGTCGGTTGTCTGCTGTCGGCTGTCGATTGTCTGCCGTCGGTTGTCTGCTGTTGGTTGTCTGCTGTCGATTGTCTGCTGTCGGTTGTCTGCTGTCGGTTGCCAGCTATCGGTTGCCTGCTGTCGGTTGTCTGCGGACTGCTCTCGGTTGTCAGCTGTCGGTTGCGTGCTGTCGATTGTCTGCTGTCGATTGTCTGCTGTCGGTTGTCTACTGTCGATTGTCGGTGTCAGCTGTTGGTTGCCTGCTGTCGGTTGTCTGCTGTATGCTCTCGTTTATCTGCTGTCGGTTGTCAGCAGTCTGCTGTCGTTTATCTGCTGTCGGTTGTCCGCTGTCGGTTGTCTGCTGTCGGTTGTCTGCTGTCGATTGTCTGCAGTCGGTTGTCTGATGTTGGTTGTCTGCTGTCGGTTGTCTGCTGTCGATTGTCTGCTGTCAGTTGTGCTGTCGGTTGTCTGCTGTCGGCGAAACGTTTACACCCCTTACACCCTAACACTATAAATGGCATAATCAATTAATGTATAGGCCTACATTATATGTAAAATCACAACTATTTATGTTATTAGACTACTAGTAACTTGGACTGGCATAATTGGGGTACCGGTACTCCGGAAAAGATAACCTCGCACGTAACAGAATGCAGGAATGACGACCCAAATCTTATTTCAAACTGTCTTGCTTAACGAATATAACTCCAATATAATAAATTATATTAAATATATTAGAATATAACGCCACGACTGTCGCTTATTCATATAAAATGGGGTTACAATAAGCAGACACATTGAATTCGGGGTTGAACCACCACTCATAACCTGCCAGCCTGCGGGTTTAACTTTTCATGTATTATTACCGGAATTCGAATTGGGAGCGATAAAGATTTATTGCATGGAGGGTGTATTGTCCACAAAAGGATATAGGCTACCGCTACCGTACAGAGTGCAGTACTGCTACTAACAGGACTACATACGCATACTGGTCGGGTACAATACAGTCCTGCAGACAGCCAGCAGTCAGGCAGTAGCGTTTAGTCTTCTTTGACACAAAAAACTGTTTCATGAACATTTTGTATGATCCCGCCAGAAATTTCCCATTATTTGTAAAGTAAGCAACCAGAGCCCAGAGCAATTGTAGCTAAGGGATTGGTTGTTTCCATGGTTCCATTTATTACTTATGGACAGCCCTGTTGGCCATAGTGGCAGCCATATTCCACCCGTGTTTTCCGTGTAACATAGCAAATTTTGTACATGTTTAGCTGCTATTCATGCCCGAAAAGTAGGCTTTCTATATTTGGAAACGAAGCAAAAATACTTGGTTGCACCTATGACGTCGTTTCAGCTTCACTTATGGGCTGCTTTTCAATAGAAATGGACTGATATTTACGTTTTCATGTGTATGTGTTCAGCACACGGCAGCACAATGAGTAAACTGTCGTTTCGTGCAAAGGCCTTGGACGCCCACAAGCAGATGCTGGTTTATCACCAGGACGAGGTGCCAGACCTAGCAGACCATGCATCCGGGGCGCGTGCAGTCGCGAAAATCCCTTCTGGAATGGAAAAGGAAGAGGAAAGTGTAAGTATCACAACAGTCTTCACCTATGGCGGCCATTTTGTTTCACATTATTTTTTTGTTAATCATTTTTCCCTCCCTTTAAGCTATAGGTTTTAATTTAATTATTATACCACAAGATAGATTATGATATTATGTCACTTTTGATCTTTGAGTTTTTTAAATTTAATGTTGATAAACATATTTTTTCCACAGAAATAAAAAAACCAATATAGGAGCTCATTACTTATGCAGGCTTATTACTGTAGTAACCAAGCCCATTTCCTCTGCTCTGTATACTGCATTGTGATTGGCTGATCCTTCCTTGGCGTGGCCTTGCTCTCTCTGAATCATGAGATTTTATTTTCGCGAGAGTGATTATTTCGCGCATAATGAGCTCTTAATGAATCAACGTCAGGCCTTTGAACCATTACAGCATTCATTATCCAATGCCCACAATTATTATCCTATGAAAGTTGTTCTTTATAACTAAGCTATGATTCGCCATGCCAGTCAGTGTTCAGTGATATAAACAGTTGGTGATTTCAGGTTGTAGCATACCACATGTACCAAGGATGGTTTACTGGTTTATCCGTGTCAGCGTTTGTACCGGCAGACCGGAGACCGGTAAAGATTTTATCTGTGTCTTGTCTATGTCCTGATGTCTAAGTCATACAATACAACAATAGTTTTGCTGCTGCTTTGACATTCTGGTAATTTTCCAGGTACCCGTACCTAATAATTTAAACCAGCTTAAATGCCAAAATACCTGATTCACGCACATACACACACATCCTGAGTGCGTTATGGAAACTCTACTATGAACAATATAATTAGCTAAAAGTTCCCTAAAGGCACTTTGGCATTTCTGCATCTAAAATCTGTTTAATTCAAATTCCTGATTATTCTGATATTATTTTCTAACCAAAACAATAAACGATCACTTTACCAATCACCCCTGCCAATTGAGGGAAATGGGCAGGTACGTTTTAACTACCAAAACGTACCCTTTGCCATGTAGTGGAAACGTTGGCCTCCAAACAGGATAATCTCCAATTATGTTTATTTCTTTAAACGCTTAGTAAACAAAATTGCACCACAACACCACGTATAAGGTGTAATTAAAATTAATTGTGATATGGATTGAGTGTCTGTGTCATTGTTAAGGGAAACGGAAAGTTAGGTTGCTAATTAGCAGAGCTGGTAGCCACAGTATAATGTAAGCAAACACAGACTCAGTCAATACTGCGATTGTATTCATTACTGGTACATCATTTGTTACAACTGTGTAATTGGCGGTTTCGGTATTATAATCTTCAAAAACCTTTCAGTTTCACATTAACTTACAATTCTGCGCGGGGCACGGGGTAATTTAACAATTGTTCATATCAGCTATATAATAATACCTACTAACTCTAATATTTAATATGGTAAATGCCAATGTTCCTTTTGGGAACCATTAGTGAGACTTAGCCACACGTAATATGTATGTTAATTGTCTTGAGTCCGAAATGTGACGCCACGAGTTGATACGTAGGTTTAACAGCATACGGTACCGCCATACCGGTAATCTACTTTTGATTAAGTAATAAATAATTTTTATACAAAATAATATGTTTTCTGTATGTTGTATTTTCTACCTTCTTCGTAAACATTATGGGAAACTTAACATGGCAGCAGGGGGGTATTAATGTATTCAAGTGCTGCACGAAGTCTTTTATTTTTTGGTTGGGTTGGTTGGGCGGAGATTTGGAAGGGGGAGATGGAATGTGAAAAACTTGGTTGGGTGTTTAAGAAGCTGGGATATTGCTGGACGGATAACTTTAAGAAAGCCCGCCTCGGTAACCAGCTCCTTTCCCTCAAATGTTAAGATCATCGAATATTGGTTTGGTTATAAAAACCCCCATCTACCCTGCTCTTTTCCTTCCTTCTTACATTGGTAGCGACATCGTTTGTTGTTTTGATTAGAAAAGCCCACCCCTGTAATCTGATCTTTTCTCTCAATTGATTCCATCCACCTGACAGCTGACACTAACATGTTCCTTTACTAACCTGAATTAAACAGTGCTAAACACGATGAACTGGATCTCTGACAATTCGCCCCCTAGCGGCAGACAGAGGAACTGTAAAAGTCAGTCTGTGTGTAGAATTTCGAATTAAACAATGCTCGTAGGTTACTACTACCAAATTTCAGATGAATCTGATGGTTGGTTCTATAAATATAATTACTGCTACTTTTACGTTTATGTCATTTCGCCCCCCAACGACAGACAGATAAACTATATAAGTCTGTCTGGGTGTACAATTTCGAATTAAACAATGCTCGTAGGTTAATACTACCAAATTTCAGATGAATCTGATGGTTGGATCTATAATTACAGCTACTTTTACGTTTCTGTGAATTCGCCCCTAGCCGCAGAAAGAGGAACTATAGAGGTCTGTGTGTGTAGTTTCTAAACTTTTGATAGTCTAAATGTGTACCAAGTTTGGTTACATTTCATCCATTGTTGACCGACTTATTTAGCGTTCAATTATTCAAACATAGCCAGCCAGCCAGCCACAAACAAACAATCTAATAATAGATGCAGGAACTCGAGATGAGCTCCACCGATAATCTTATATATCACGTGT
The DNA here is from genome assembly GCA_032718475.1 of Nemertoderma westbladi. Taxonomy (NCBI): domain Eukaryota; kingdom Metazoa; phylum Xenacoelomorpha; order Nemertodermatida; family Nemertodermatidae; genus Nemertoderma; species Nemertoderma westbladi. The sequence continues at coordinate 45,164 of JAUCBJ010008813.1, forward strand.
TAACTTTTCCTCACATGCCCATCCATCTTCCCACTTTCCCATCTAAACCTCTTCCCAGAATAAAACAAACGAGGCTACTCGTTTTCGATTAGGCCTTCCTGGGCTCTGTGTATTATTCACAACGTCATACATGGGCCCACAGTGCCACTGATGGACAATAATTACCAATTGGTGGAACATTATTACCACCCGATCGAAAATTATTACCTAGCAGTCGTGGAAAACAATTAAAAACTGGTGTAAAATATTTAGCAGTCGTTATTTGCGTTATTTACCATGATTTCTTAAAATAACTTAAATCCGTAATTAGAAGAGTCAGTTTTAGTTAGGGTTGAGGTCAGACAATCTAGCACTAACAAAAATAATAAACCAATATAAATAATTATAATAAACCATTGGTGCCAGAGGCCTTTGATTGTGGGACCTAATGACTGCTCCCATACGTGGCGACCCAATAACTTTCAGTTTCCTTTCCTCTAGGAGCGGCATCTGCAGGAAGCGATCTCGGCCCAGCAATGTCACGGCTCCACCGGGTTCAAGGTCTCTATTCCGATACCGGAGACCCGTAGATCAGTCACTTACTACGACGATGTCTACCACAGCAGACCCATTAAACTTCCCCGGAGTTACATTAGAGTGCAACGTTAGTAACTGAACCTAGACGGGGCGGGGCTAGCCATATAGTAGGGCGAAGCGTTTCTTACCTTACGATGGGTTGTGAGTGTCAATAATTGACGGTAGATTTTAGATCCTGCAATTAGACAGGAGGGGGGTGGGTGGTTTATTGAGGCAAATGGGCAAACCAACTACGTAATTTATCAAATAAAAGAACAGGTTACAGTCTCTGGCAGTTCTAATCAAAACAATAAACCAAGGCCAAAAGCGCAGTGTTCATGTTGAGCAGTTATTTGTATAAGACTTATTGTTTAGTCTGAACTCTAAACATTAAAAAAATAAATACTAAAAGTTAACAGCCATTTTTTCATCCCATCCATACAAGAAGATACGTGAAATATATCTACCCACGATCACGTGCTGCGCGAATACACCACGGGGGATTATCTAGACCAAGCAGCAGCTTGGCTAAATTTTTTTTATTACCAAGCAGCAACTTGGTCTAGTGGTGAAATTCCTGGGCTTCCAATCTGGAAGCCCTGGTTCGATTCCTATAGATTGTGACAACACTTTTTGGGCACAGCGCTTTATATGCTGCCGCCTAGCCAAACCCTGGCTTTTATCCTTGGATGGTCGGTAAATGGGAACCAAGGCAACTTGTGAAACAGAGTGGAAGGGTTTACTGTGGAAGATCACCCATGGTGGTGAACAGGCATTCCTTTAGGAAACAGAGTGGAAGGGTTTACTGTGGAAGATCACCCATGGTGGTGAACAGGAATTCCTTTAGGAAACAGAGTGGAAGGGTTTACTGTGGAAGATCACCCATGGTGGTGAACAGGCATTCCTTTAGGAAACAGAGTGGAAGGGTTTACTGTGGAAGATCACCCATGGTGGTGAACAGGCATTCCTTTAGGAAACAGAGTGGAAGGGTTTACTGTGGAAGATCACCAATGGTGGTGAACAGACATTCCTTTAGGAAACAGAGTGGAAGGGTTTACTGTGGAAGATCAGCCATGGTGGTGAACAGGAATTCCTTTAGGAAACAGAGTGGAAGGGTTTACTGTGGAAGATCACCCATGGTGGTGAACAGGAATTCCTTTAGGAAACAGAGTGGAAGGGTTTACTGTGGAAGATCGCCAATGGTGGTGAACAGACATTCCTTTAGGAAACAGAGTGGAAGGGTTTACTGTGGAAGATCACCCATGGTGGTGAACAGACATTCCTTTAGGAAACAGAGTGGAAGGGTTTACTGTGGAAGATCACCCATGGTGGTGAACAGGAATTCCTTTAGGAAACAGAGTGGAAGGGTTTACTGTGGAAGATCGCCAATGGTGGTGAACAGACATTCCTTTAGGAAACAGAGTGGAAGGGTTTACTGTGGAAGATCAGCCATGGTGGTGAACAGGAATTCCTTTAGGAAACAGAGTGGAAGGGTTTACTGTGGAAGATCACCCATGGTGGTGAACAGGAATTCCTTTAGAAAACAGAGTGGAAGGGTTTACTGTGGAAGATCACCCATGGTGGTGAACAGGCATTCCTTTAGGAAACAGAGTGGAAGGGTTTATTGTGGAAGATCACCCATGGTGGTGAACAGGCATTCCTTTAGGAACCAGAGTGGAAGGGTTTACTGTGGAAGATCACCCATGGTGGTGAACAGGAATTCCTTTAGGAAACAGAGTGGAAGGGTTTACTGTGGAAGAACACCCATGGTATTGAACAGGCATTCCTTTAGGAAACAGAGTGGAAGGGTTTACTGTGGAAGATCACCCATGGTGGTGAACAGGCATTCCTTTAGGAAACAGAGTGGAAGGGTTTACTGTGGAAGATCACCCATGGTATTGAACAGGCATTCCTTTAGGAAACAGAGTGTAAGGGTTTACTGTGGAATATCACCCATGGTAGTGAACAGGCATTCCTTTAGGAAACAGAGTGGAAGGGTTTACTGTGGAAGATCGCCCATCATGGAGGTGAACAGGCATTCCTTTAGGAACCAGAGTGGACGGGTTTACTGTGGAAGATACCCCATGGTGGCGAACAGGCATTCCTTTAGGAAACAGAGTGGAAGGGTTTACTGTGGAAGATCAACCATGGTGGTGAACAGGGATTCCTTTAGGAAACAGAGTGGAATGGTTTACTGTGGAAGATCACCCATGGTGGTGAACAGGTATTCCTTTAGGAAACAGAGTGGAAGGGTTTACTGTGGAAGATCACTCATGGTGGTGAACAGGCATTCCTTTAGGAAACAGAGTGGAAGGGTTTACTGTGGAAGATCGCCCATCATGGAGGTGAACAGGCATTCCTTTAGGAAACAGAGTGGAAGGGTTTACTGTGGAAGATCGCCCATCATGGAGGTGAACAGGCATTCCTTTAGGAAACAGAGTGGAAGGGTTTACTGTGGAAGATCAACCATGGTGGTGAACAGGCATTCCTTTAGGAAACAGAGTGGAAGGGTTTACTGTGGAAGATCGCCCATCATGGAGGTGAACAGGCATTCCTTTAGGAAACAGAGTGGAAGGGTTTACTGTGGAACATCACCCATGGCGGTGAACAGGCATTCCTTTAGGAAACAGAGTGGAAGGGTTTACTGTGGAAGATCGCCCATCATGGAGGTGAACAGGCATTCCTTTAGGAACCAGAGTGGACGGGTTTACTGTGGAAGATACCCCATGGTGGCGAACAGGCATTCCTTTAGGAAACAGAGTGGAAGGGTTTACTGTGGAAGATCAACCATGGTGGTGAACAGGCATTCCTTTAGGAAACAGAGTGGAAGGGTTTACTGTGGAAGATCGCCCATCATGGAGGTGAACAGGCATTCCTTTAGGAAACAGAGTGGAAGGGTTTACTGTGGAAGATCAACCATGGTGGTGAACAGGCATTCCTTTAGGAAACAGAGTGGAAGGGTTTACTGTGGAAGATCGCCCATCATGGAGGTGAACAGGCATTCCTTTAGGAAACAGAGTGGAAGGGTTTACTGTGGAAGATCACCCATGGCGGTGAACAGGCATTCCTTTAAGAAACAGAGTGGAAGGGTTTACTGTGGAAGATCAACCATGGTGGTGAACAAGCATTCCTTTAGGAAACAGAGTGGAAGGGTTTACTGTGGAAGATCGCCCATCATGGAGGTGAACAGGCATTCCTTTAGGAAACAGAGTGGAAGGGTTTACTGTGGAAGATCACCCATGGCGGTGAACAGGCATTCCTTTAGGAAACAGAGTGGAAGGGTTTACTGTGGAAGATCACCCATGGTGGTAAACAGGCATTCCTTTAGGAAACATAGTGGAAGGGTTTACTGTGGAAGATCACCCATGGTGGTGAACAGGCATTCCTTTAGAAAAAGAGTGGGAGGGTTTACTGTGGAAGATCACCCATGGCGATGAACAGGCATTCTTAGGAAACAGAGTGGTAGGGTTTACTGTGGAAGATCACCCATGGCGGTTAACAGGCATTCCTTTAGGAAACAGAGTGGAAGGGTTTACTGTGGAAGATCACCCATGGTGGTGAACAGGCATTCCTTTAGGAAAAAGAGTGGGAGGGTTTACTGTGGAAGATCACCCATGGCGGTGAACAGGCATTCTTAGGAAACAGAGTGGTAGGGTTTACTGTGGAAGATCACCCATGGCGGTTAACAGGCATTCCTTTAGGAAACAGAGTGGAAGGGTTTACTGTGGAAGATCACCCATGGTGGTGAACAGGCATTCCTTTAGGAAAAAGAGTGGGAGGGTTTACTGTGGAAGATCACCCATGGCGGTGAACAGGCATTCTTAGGAGACATAGTGGAAGAGTTTACTGTGGAAGATCACCCATGGCGGTGAACAGGCATTCCTTTAGGAAAAAGAGTGGGAGGGTTTACTGTGGAAGATCATCCATGGCGGTGAACAGGCATTCTTAGGAAACAGAGTGGTAGGGTTTACTGTGGAAGATCACCCATGGCGGTTAACAGGCATTCCTTTAGGAAACAGAGTGGAAGGGTTTACTGTGGAAGATCACCCATGGTGGTGAACAGGCATTCCTTTAGGAAACAGAGTGGAAGAGTTTACTGTGGAAGATCAAAGATCACCCGTGGTGGTGAACAGGCATTCCTTTAGGAAACAGAGTGGAAGGGTTTACTGTGGAAGATCACCCATGGTGGTGAACAGGCATTCCTTTAGGAAACAGAGTTGAAGGGTTTACTGTGGAAGGTCACCCATGGGGGTTAACAGGCATTCCTTTAGGAAACAGAGTTGAAGGGTTTACTGTGGAAGATCACCCATGTTGGTGAACAGACATTCCTTTAGGAAACAGAGTGGAAGGGTTTACTGTGGAAGATCAAAGATTACCCGTGGTGGTGAACAGGCATTCCTTTAGGAAACAGAATGGAAGGGTTTACTGTGGAAGATCACCCATGTTGGTGAACAGGCATTCCTTTAGGAAACAGAGTGGAAGGGTTTACTGTGGAAGAAAGATCACCCATGGCGGTGAACAGACATTCCTTTAGGAAACAGAGTGGAAGGGTTTACTGTGGAAGATCACCCATGGTGGTGAACAGGCATTCCTTTAGGAAACAGAGTGGAAGGGTTTACTGTGGAAGAAAGATCACCCATGGTGGTGAACAGACATTCCTTTAGGAAGCAGAGTGGAAGGGTTACTGTGGAAGAAAGATCACCCATGGTGGTGAACAGACATTCCTTTAGGAAACAGAGTGGAAGGGTTTACTGTGGAAGATCACCCATGGTGGTGAACAGGCATTCCTTTAGGAAACTGAGTGGAAGGGTTTAATGTGGAAGATCATCCATGGTGGTGAACAGGCATTCCTTTAGGAAACAGAGTTGAAGGGTTAACTGTGGAAGATCACCCATGGTGGTTAACAGGCATTCCTTTAGGAAACAGAGTGGAAGGGTTTAATGTGGAAGATCATCCATGGTGGTGAACAGGCATTCCTTTAGGAAACTGAGTGGAAGGGTTTAATGTGGAAGATCATCCATGGTGGTGAACAGGCATTCCTTAAGGAAACAGAGTTGAAGGGTTTACTGTGGAAGATCACCCATGGTGGTTAACAGGCATTCCTTTAGGAAACAGAGTTGAAGGGTTTACTGTGGAAGATCACGCATGTTGGTGAACAGGCATCCCTTTAGGAAACAGAGTGGAAGGGTTTACTGTGGAAGAAAGATCACCCATGGTGGTGAACAGACATTCCTTTAGGAAACGAGTGGAAGGGTTTACTGTGGAAGAAAGATCACCCATGGCGGTGAACAGGCATTCCTTTAGGAAACAGAGTGGAAGGGTTTACTGTGGAAGAAAGATCACCCATGGCGGTGAACAGACATTCCTTTAGGAAACAGAGTGGAAGGGTTTACTGTGGAAGAAAGATCACCCATGGCGGTGAACAGACATTCCTTTAGGAAACAGAGTGGAAGGGTTTACTGTGGAAGATCACCCATGGTGGTGAACAGGCATTCCTTTATGAAACAGAGTGGAAGGGGGAAGGGTTTACTGTGGAAGATCACCCATGGTGTTGAACAGGCATTCCTTTAGGAAACAGAGTGGAAGGGGGAAGGGTTTACTGTGGAAGATCACCCATGGTGGTGAACAGGCATTCCTTTATGAAACAGAGTGGAAGGGGGAAGGGTTTACTGTGGAAGATCACCCATGGTGGTGAACAGGCATTCCTTTAGGAAACAGAGTGGAAGGGTTTACTGTGGAAGAAAGATCACCCATGGCGGTGAACAGACATTCCTTTAGGAAACAGAGTGGAAGGGTTTACTGTGGAAGATCACCCATGGTGGTGAACAGGCATTCCTTTATGAAACAGAGTGGAAGGGGGAAGGGTTTACTGTGGAAGATCACCCATGGTGTTGAACAGGCATTCCTTTAACAAACAGAGTGGAAGGGTTTACTGTGGAAGATCACCCATGGTAGTGAACAGGCATTCCTTTAGGAAACAGAGTGTAAGGGATTACTGTGGAATATCACCCATGGTAGTGAACGGGCATTCCTTTACGAAACAGAGTGGAGGGGTTTGCTGTGGAAGATCACCCATGGTGGTGAACAGGCATTCCTATAGGAAACAGAGTTGAAGGGTTTACTGCGGAAGATCACCCATGGTGGTGAACATGCATTCCTTTGGGAAACAGAGTGGAAGGGTTTACTGTGGAAGATCACCCATGGTAGTGAACAGGCATTCCTTTAGGAAACAGAGTGTAAGGGTTTACTGTGGAAGATCACCCATGGTAGTGAACAGGCATTCCTTTATGAAACAGAGTGGAGGGGTTTGCTGTGGAAGATCACCCATGGTGGTGAACAGGCATTCCTATAGGAAACAGAGTTGAAGGGTTTACTGCGGAAGATCACCCATGGTGGTGAACATGCATTCCTTTGGGAAACATAGTGGAAGGGTTTACTGTGGAAGATCACCCATGGTAGTGAACAGGCATTCCTTTAGGAAACAGAGTGGAGGGGTTTACTGTGGAAGATCACCTATGGTGGTTAACAGGCATTCCTTTAGGAAACAGAGTGGAGGGGTTTACTGTGGAAGATCACCTATGGTGGTTAACAGGCATTCCTATAGGAAACAGAGTGGAGGGGTTTACTGTGGAAGAACACCCATGGTGGTGAACAGGCATTCCTTTAGGAAACTGAGTGGAAGGGTTTACTGTGGAAGATCACCCATGGTTGTGAACAGGCATTCCTTTAGGAAACAGAGTGGAAGGCTTTACTGTGGAAGATCACCCATGGTATTGAACAGGCATTCCTATAGGAAACAGAGTTGAAGGGTTTACTGCGGAAGATCACCCATGGTGGTGAACATGCATTCCTTTGGGAAACAGAGTGGAAGGGTTTACTGTGGAAGATCACCCATGGTGGTGAACAGGCATTCCTTTAGGAAACTGAGTGGAAGGGTTTACTGTGGAAGATCACCCATGGTTGTGAACAGGCATTCCTTTAGGAAACAGATTGGAAGGCTTTACTGTGGAAGATCACCCATGGTATTGAACAGGCATTCCTATAGGAAACAGAGTTGAAGGGTTTACTGCGGAAGATCACCCATGGTGGTGAACATGCATTCCTTTGGGAAACAGAGTGGAAGGGTTTACTGTGGAAGATCACCCATGGTAGTGAACAGGCATTCCTTTAGGAAACAGAGTGTAAGGGTTTACTGTGGAAGATCACCCATGGTAGTGAACAGGCATTCCTTTAGGAAACAGAGTGGAGGGGTTTGCTGTGGAAGATCACCCATGGTGGTGAACAGGCATTCCTATAGGAAACAGAGTTGAAGGGTTTACTGCGGAAGATCACCCATGGTGGTGAACATGCATTCCTTTGGGAAACATAGTGGAAGGGTTTACTGTGGAAGATCACCCATGGTAGTGAACAGGCATTCCTTTAGGAAACAGAGTGGAGGGGTTTACTGTGGAATATCACCTATGGTGGTTAACAGGCATTCCTTTAGGAAACAGAGTGGAGGGGTTTACTGTGGAAGATCACCCATGGTGGTGAACAGGCATTCCTTTAGGAAACAGAGTGGAAGGGTTTACTGTGGAAGATCACCCATGGTGGTGAACAGGCATTCCTTTAGGAAACTGAGTGGAAGGGTTTACTGTGGAAGATTACCCATGGTGGTGAACAGGCATTCCTTTAGGAAACAGAGTGGAAGGGTTTACTGTGGAAGAACACCCATGGTATTGAACAGGCATTCCTTTAGGAAACAGAGTGGAAGGGTTTACTGTGGAAGATCACCCATGGTGGTGAACAGGCATTCCTTTAGGAAACAGAGTGGAAGGGTTTACTGTGGAAGATCACCCATGGTATTGAACAGGCATTCCTTTAGGAAACAGAGTGGAAGGGTTTACTGTGGAAGATTACCCATGGTATTGAACAGGCATTCCTTTAGGAAACAGAGTGGAAGGGTTTACTGTGGAAGATCAAAGATCACCCGTGGTGGTAAACAGGCATTCCTTTAGGAAACAGAGTTGAAGGGTTTACTGCGGAAGATCACCCATGGTGGTGAACATGCATTCCTTTGGGAATCAGAGTGGAAGGGTTTACTGTGGAAGATCACCCATGGTGGTGAACAGGCATTCCTTTCGGAAACAGAGTTGAAGGGTTTACTGTGGAAGATCACCCATGGTGGTTAACAGGCATTCCTTTAGGAAACAGAGTTGAAGGGTTTACTGTGGAAGATCACGCATGTTGGTGAACAGGCATTCCTTTAGGAAACAGAGTGGAAGGGTTTACTGTGGAAGAAAGATCACCCATGGTGGTGAACAGACATTCCTTTAGGAAACAGAGTGGAAGGGTTTACTGTGGAAGAAAGATCACCCATGGCGGTGAACAGGCATTCCTTTAGGAAACAGAGTGGAAGGGTTTACTGTGGAAGAAAGATCACCCATGGCGGTGAACAGACATTCCTTTAGGAAACAGAGTGGAAGGGTTTACTGTGGAAGATCACCCATGGTGGTGAACAGGCATTCCTTTATGAAACAAAGTGGAAGGGGGAAGGGTTTACTGTGGAAGATCACCCATGGTGTTGAACAGGCATTCCTTTAGCAAACAGAGTGGAAGGGTTTACTGTGGAAGATCACCCATTGTAGTGAACAGGCATTCCTTTAGGAAACAGAGTGTAAGGGTTTACTGTGGAATATCACCCATGGTAGTGAACAGGCATTCCTTTAGGAAACAGAGTGGAGGGGTTTGCTGTGGAAGATCACCCATGGTGGTGAACAGGCATTCCTATAGGAAACAGAGTTGAAGGGTTTACTGTGGAAGATCACCCATTGTAGTGAACAGGCATTCCTTTAGGAAACAGAGTGTAAGGGTTTACTGTGGAATATCACCCATGGTGGTGAACAGGCATTCCTTTACAAAACAGAGTGGAGGGGTTTGCTGTGGAAGATCACCCATGGTGGTGAACAGGCATTCCTATAGGAAACAGAGTTGAAAGGTTTACTGCGGAAGATCACCCATGGTGGTGAACATGCATTCCTTTGGGAAACAGAGTGGAAGGGTTTACTGTGGAAGATCACCCATGGTAGTGAACAGGCATTCCTTTAGGAAACAGAGTGTAAGGGTTTACTGTGGAAGATCACCCATGGTAGTGAACAGGCATTCCTTTAGGAAACAGTGGAGGGGTTTGCTGTGGAAGATCACCCATGGTGGTGAACAGGCATTCCTATAGGAAACAGAGTTGAAGGGTTTACTGCGGAAGATCACCCATGGTGGTGAACATGCATTCCTTTGGGAAACATAGTGGAAGGGTTTACTGTGGAAGATCACCCATGGTAGTGAACAGGCATTCCTTTAGGAAACAGAGTGGAGGGGTTTACTGTGGAAGATCACCTATGGTGGTTAACAGGCATTCCTTTAGGAAACAGAGTGGAGGGGTTTACTGTGGAAGATCACCTATGGTGGTTAACAGGCATTCCTATAGGAAACATAGTGGAGGGGTTTACTGTGGAAGATTACCCATATAGTGGTGAACAGGAATTCCTATAGGAAACAGAGTGGAAGGGTTTACTGTGGAAGATCACCCATGGTGGTGAACAGGCATTCCTTTAGGAAACTGAGTGGAAGGGTTTACTGTGGAAGATCACCCATGGTTGTGAACAGGCATTCCTTTAGGAAACAGAGTGGAAGGCTTTACTGTGGAAGATCACCCATGGTATTGAACAGGCATTCCTATAGGAAACAGAGTTGAAGGGTTTACTGCGGAAGATCACCCATGGTGGTGAACATGCATTCCTTTGGGAAACAGAGTGGAAGGGTTTACTGTGGAAGATCACCCATGGTAGTGAACAGGCATTCCTTTAGGAAACAGAGTGTAAGGGTTTACTGTGGAAGATCACCCATGGTAGTGAACAGGCATTCCTTTAGGAAACAGTGTGGAGGGGTTTGCTGTGGAAGATCACCCATGGTGGTGAACAGGCATTCCTTTAGGAAACAGAGTGGAAGGGTTTACTGTGGAAGATCACCCATGGTAGTGAACAGGCATTCCTTTAGGAAACAGAGTGGAGGGGTTTACTGTGGAATATCACCTATGGTGGTTAACAGGCATTCCTTTAGGAAACAGAGTGGAGGGGTTTACTGTGGAAGATCACCCATGGTGGTGAACAGGCATTCCTTTAGGAAACAGAGTGGAAGGGTTTACTGTGGAAGATCACCCATGGTGGTGAACAGGCATTCCTTTAGGAAACTGAGTGGAAGGGTTTACTGTGGAAGATCACCCATGGTGGTGAACAGGCATTCCTTTAGGAAACAGAGTGGAAGGGTTTACTGTGGAAGAACACCCATGGTATTGAACAGGCATTCCTTTAGGAAACAGAGTGGAAGGGTTTACTGTGGAAGATCACCCATGGTGGTGAACAGGCATTCCTTTAGGAAACAGAGTGGAAGGGTTTACTGTGGAAGATCACCCATGGTATTGAACAGGCATTCCTTTAGGAAACAGAGTGTAAGGGTTTATTGTGGAATATCACCCATGGTAGTGAACGGGCATTCCTTTACGAAACAGAGTGGAGGGGTTTGCTGTGGAAGATCACCCATGGTGGTGAACAGGCATTCCTATAGGAAACAGAGTTGAAGGGTTTACTGCGGAAGATCACCCATGGTGGTGAACATGCATTCCTTTGGGAAACAGAGTGGAAGGGTTTACTGTGGAAGATCACCCATGGTAGTGAACAGGCATTCCTTTAGGAAACAGAGTGTAAGGGTTTACTGTGGAAGATCACCCATGGTAGTGAACAGGCATTCCTTTAGGAAACAGAGTGGAGGGGTTTGCTGTGGAAGATCACCCATGGTAGTGAACAGGCATTCCTATAGGAAACAGAGTTGAAGGGTTTACTGCGGAAGATCACCCATGGTGGTGAACATGCATTCCTTTGGGAAACATAGTGGAAGGGTTTACTGTGGAAGATCACCCATGGTAGTGAACAGGCATTCCTTTAGGAAACAGAGTGGAGGGGTTTACTGTGGAAGATCACCTATGGTGGTTAACAGGCATTCCTTTAGGAAACAGAGTGGAAGGGTTTACTGTGGAAGATCACCCATGGTGGTGAACAGGCATTCCTTTAGGAAACTGAGTGGAAGGGTTTACTGTGGAAGATTACCCATGGTGGTGAACAGGCATTCCTTTAGGAAACAGAGTGGAAGGGTTTACTGTGGAAGAACACCCATGGTATTGAACAGGCATTCCTTTAGGAAACAGAGTGGAAGGGTTTACTGTGGAAGATCACCCATGGTGGTGAACAGGCATTCCTTTAGGAAACAGAGTGGAAGGGTTTACTGTGGAAGATCACCCATGGTATTGAACAGGCATTCCTTTAGGAAACAGAGTGGAAGGGTTTACTGTGGAAGATTACCCATGGTATTGAACAGGCATTCCTTTAGGAAACAGAGTGGAAGGGTTTACTGTGGAAGATCAAAGATCACCCGTGGTGGTAAACAGGCATTCCTTTAGGAAACAGAGTTGAAGGGTTTACTGCGGAAGATCACCCATGGTGGTGAACATGCATTCCTTTGGGAATCAGAGTGGAAGGGTTTACTGTGGAAGATCACCCATGGTGGTGAACAGGCATTCCTTTCGGAAACAGAGTTGAAGGGTTTACTGTGGAAGATCACCCATGGTGGTTAACAGGCATTCCTTTAGGAAACAGAGTTGAAGGGTTTACTGTGGAAGATCACGCATGTTGGTGAACAGGCATTCCTTTAGGAAACAGAGTGGAAGGGTTTACTGTGGAAGAAAGATCACCCATGGTGGTGAACAGACATTCCTTTAGGAAACAGAGTGGAAGGGTTTACTGTGGAAGAAAGATCACCCATGGCGGTGAACAGGCATTCCTTTAGGAAACAGAGTGGAAGGGTTTACTGTGGAAGAAAGATCACCCATGGCGGTGAACAGACATTCCTTTAGGAAACAGAGTGGAAGGGTTTACTGTGGAAGATCACCCATGGTGGTGAACAGGCATTCCTTTATGAAACAAAGTGGAAGGGGGAAGGGTTTACTGTGGAAGATCACCCATGGTGTTGAACAGGCATTCCTTTAGCAAACAGAGTGGAAGGGTTTACTGTGGAAGATCACCCATTGTAGTGAACAGGCATTCCTTTAGGAAACAGAGTGTAAGGGTTTACTGTGGAATATCACCCATGGTAGTGAACAGGCATTCCTTTAGGAAACAGAGTGGAGGGGTTTGCTGTGGAAGATCACCCATGGTGGTGAACAGGCATTCCTATAGGAAACAGAGTTGAAGGGTTTACTGTGGAAGATCACCCATTGTAGTGAACAGGCATTCCTTTAGGAAACAGAGTGTAAGGGTTTACTGTGGAATATCACCCATGGTGGTGAACAGGCATTCCTTTACAAAACAGAGTGGAGGGGTTTGCTGTGGAAGATCACCCATGGTGGTGAACAGGCATTCCTATAGGAAACAGAGTTGAAAGGTTTACTGCGGAAGATCACCCATGGTGGTGAACATGCATTCCTTTGGGAAACAGAGTGGAAGGGTTTACTGTGGAAGATCACCCATGGTAGTGAACAGGCATTCCTTTAGGAAACAGAGTGTAAGGGTTTACTGTGGAAGATCACCCATGGTAGTGAACAGGCATTCCTTTAGGAAACAGTGGAGGGGTTTGCTGTGGAAGATCACCCATGGTGGTGAACAGGCATTCCTATAGGAAACAGAGTTGAAGGGTTTACTGCGGAAGATCACCCATGGTGGTGAACATGCATTCCTTTGGGAAACATAGTGGAAGGGTTTACTGTGGAAGATCACCCATGGTAGTGAACAGGCATTCCTTTAGGAAACAGAGTGGAGGGGTTTACTGTGGAAGATCACCTATGGTGGTTAACAGGCATTCCTTTAGGAAACAGAGTGGAGGGGTTTACTGTGGAAGATCACCTATGGTGGTTAACAGGCATTCCTATAGGAAACATAGTGGAGGGGTTTACTGTGGAAGATTACCCATATAGTGGTGAACAGGAATTCCTATAGGAAACAGAGTGGAAGGGTTTACTGTGGAAGATCACCCATGGTGGTGAACAGGCATTCCTTTAGGAAACTGAGTGGAAGGGTTTACTGTGGAAGATCACCCATGGTTGTGAACAGGCATTCCTTTAGGAAACAGAGTGGAAGGCTTTACTGTGGAAGATCACCCATGGTATTGAACAGGCATTCCTATAGGAAACAGAGTTGAAGGGTTTACTGCGGAAGATCACCCATGGTGGTGAACATGCATTCCTTTGGGAAACAGAGTGGAAGGGTTTACTGTGGAAGATCACCCATGGTAGTGAACAGGCATTCCTTTAGGAAACAGAGTGTAAGGGTTTACTGTGGAAGATCACCCATGGTAGTGAACAGGCATTCCTTTAGGAAACAGTGTGGAGGGGTTTGCTGTGGAAGATCACCCATGGTGGTGAACAGGCATTCCTTTAGGAAACAGAGTGGAAGGGTTTACTGTGGAAGATCACCCATGGTAGTGAACAGGCATTCCTTTAGGAAACAGAGTGGAGGGGTTTACTGTGGAATATCACCTATGGTGGTTAACAGGCATTCCTTTAGGAAACAGAGTGGAGGGGTTTACTGTGGAAGATCACCCATGGTGGTGAACAGGCATTCCTTTAGGAAACAGAGTGGAAGGGTTTACTGTGGAAGATCACCCATGGTGGTGAACAGGCATTCCTTTAGGAAACTGAGTGGAAGGGTTTACTGTGGAAGATCACCCATGGTGGTGAACAGGCATTCCTTTAGGAAACAGAGTGGAAGGGTTTACTGTGGAAGAACACCCATGGTATTGAACAGGCATTCCTTTAGGAAACAGAGTGGAAGGGTTTACTGTGGAAGATCACCCATGGTGGTGAACAGGCATTCCTTTAGGAAACAGAGTGGAAGGGTTTACTGTGGAAGATCACCCATGGTATTGAACAGGCATTCCTTTAGGAAACAGAGTGTAAGGGTTTACTGTGGAATATCACCCATGGTAGTGAACGGGCATTCCTTTACGAAACAGAGTGGAGGGGTTTGCTGTGGAAGATCACCCATGGTGGTGAACAGGCATTCCTATAGGAAACAGAGTTGAAGGGTTTACTGCGGAAGATCACCCATGGTGGTGAACATGCATTCCTTTGGGAAACAGAGTGGAAGGGTTTACTGTGGAAGATCACCCATGGTAGTGAACAGGCATTCCTTTAGGAAACAGAGTGTAAGGGTTTACTGTGGAAGATCACCCATGGTAGTGAACAGGCATTCCTTTAGGAAACAGAGTGGAGGGGTTTGCTGTGGAAGATCACCCATGGTAGTGAACAGGCATTCCTATAGGAAACAGAGTTGAAGGGTTTACTGCGGAAGATCACCCATGGTGGTGAACATGCATTCCTTTGGGAAACATAGTGGAAGGGTTTACTGTGGAAGATCACCCATGGTAGTGAACAGGCATTCCTTTAGGAAACAGAGTGGAGGGGTTTACTGTGGAAGATCACCTATGGTGGTTGGAGGGGTTTACTGTGGAAGATCACCTATGGTGGTTAACAGGCATTCCTATAAGAAACAGAGTGGAGGGGTTTACTGTGGAAGATTACCCATATAGTGGTGAACAGGAATTCCTATAGGAAACAGAGTGGAAGGGTTTACTGTGGAAGATCACCCATGGTGGTGAACAGGCATTCCTTTAGGAAACTGAGTGGAAGGGTTTACTGTGGAAGATCACCCATGGTTGTGAACAGGCATTCCTTTAGGAAACAGAGTGGAAGGCTTTACTGTGGAAGATCACCCATGGTATTGAACAGGCATTCCTATAGGAAACAGAGTTGAAGGGTTTACTGCGGAAGATCACCCATGGTGGTGAACATGCATTCCTTTGGGAAACAGAGTGGAAGGGTTTACTGTGGAAGATCACCCATGGTAGTGAACAGGCATTCCTTTAGGAAACAGAGTGTAAGGGTTTACTGTGGAAGATCACCCATGGTAGTGAACAGGCATTCCTTTAGGAAACAGAGTGGAGGGGTTTGCTGTGGAAGATCACCCATGGTGGTGAACAGGCATTCCTATAGGAAACAGAGTTGAAGGGTTTACTGCGGAAGATCACCCATGGTGGTGAACATGCATTCCTTTGGGAAACATAGTGGAAGGGTTTATTGTGGAAGATCACCCATGGTAGTGAACAGGCATTCCTTTAGGAAACAGAGTGGAGGGGTTTACTGTGGAATATCACCTATGGTGGTTAACAGGCATTCCTTTAGGAAACAGAGTGGAGGGGTTTACTGTGGAAGATCACCCATGGTGGTGAACAGGCATTCCTTTAGGAAACAGAGTGGAAGGGTTTACTGTGGAAGATCACCCATGGTGGTGAACAGGCATTCCTTTAGGAAACTGAGTGGAAGGGTTTACTGTGGAAGATCACCCATGGTGGTGAACAGGCATTCCTTTAGGAAACAGAGTGGAAGGGTTTACTGTGGAAGAACACCCATGGTATTGAACAGGCATTCCTTTAGGAAACAGAGTGGAAGGGTTTACTGTGGAAGATCACCCATGGTGGTGAACAGGCATTCCTTTAGGAAACAGAGTGGAAGGGTTTACTGTGGAAGATCACCCATGGTATTGAACAGGCATTCCTTTAGGAAACAGAGTGGAAGGGTTTACTGTGGAAGATTACCCATGGTATTGAACAGGCATTCCTTTAGGAAACAGAGTGGAAGGGTTTACTGTGGAAGATCAAAGATCACCCGTGGTGGTAAACAGGCATTCCTTTAGGAAACAGAGTGGAAGGGTTTACTGTGGAAGATCACCCATGGTGGTGAACAGGCATTCCTTTAGGAAACTGAGTGGAAGGGTTTACTGTGGAAGATCACCCATGGTGGTGAACAGGCATTCCTTTAGGAAACAGAGTGGAAGGGTTTACTGTGGAAAATCATCCATGGTGGTGAACAGGCATTCCTTTAGGAACAGAGTGGAAGGGTTTACTGTGGAAGATCACCCATGGTGGTGAACAGGCATTCCTTTAGGAAACAGAGTGGAAGGGTTTACTGTGGAAAATCATCCATGGTAGTCAACAGGCATTCCTTTAGGAAACAGAGTGGAAGGGTTTACTGTGGAAAATCATCCATGGTAGTGAACAGGCATTCCTTTAGGAAACAGAGTGGAAGGGTTTACTGTGGAAGATCACCCATGGTATTGAACAGGCATTCCTTTAGGAAACAGAGTGGAAGGGTTTACTGTGGAAGATCACCCATGGTGGTGAACAGGCATTCCTTTAGGAAACTGAGTGGAAGGGTTTACTGTGGAAGATCACCCATGGTGGTGAACAGGCATTCCTTTAGGAAACACAGTGGAAGGGTTTACTGTGGAAGATCACCCATGGTGGTTAACATTCCTTTAGGAAACAGAGTTGAAGGGTTTACTGTGGAAGATCACCCATGGTGGTTAACAGGCATTCCTTTAGGAAACAGAGTTGAAGGGTTTACTGTGGAAGATCACCCATGGTGGTGAACAGGCATTCCTTTAGGAAACACAGTGGAAGGGTTTACTGTGGAAGATCACCCATGGTGGTTAACATTCCTTTAGGAAACAGAGTTGAAGGGTTTAATGTGGAAGATCACCCATGGTGGTTAACAGGCATTCCTTTAGGAAACAGAGTGGAAGGGTTTACTGTGGAAGATCACCCATGGCGGTAAACAGGGATTCCTTGGCCTAACGAGCCTAAAAGATTCATCCATTCATTATGTAAATATTATTAATTAAAACATTTTTTAACACATTATTTTTCATGTTTTCGTTATTAATTGATTGATTTAGCGATTACTTTCGGCGACCAAGAGATCCCTGACTACGATATGGACAGTGACGACGAATCTTGGGTCCGAGCTCGGTGCATCGAGGGCCCTGATCCCCGGCTAAAGTTCGAGTTAATGATGGACCGACTCGAGAAGGGAAGCGGACAGACCGTGGTCTCCCTCAATGAGGCCAAGGCCTTGCTGAAACAGGACGATGACCTGGTAACGGCTGTTTACGACTACTGGTTAAACAAACGCCTACATTACGTTAGTGTTACTAACTAACTAACTTTATTATAGTTTGCTATTTGTTATTGTTATTTTATTATGAACCAAATTTAGAGCTACTAAACATAAACAATGCCAGTAATACAATTATCATATATAAGCGACTTCAACCAGGAAGAATAACATTGAATTTCATTTTAGAAGCATTCATAGTAAAAAGATCCTAGAAATAATTTTTTATTATATTAATAATGTTTTTACTTTTATTTTTAAGGCGCTGTTTACCTGAATACAAAAAACCTCCTTATTTTAATGGATAAAATTGTTTTTATCCATCTAGAGGTTACTGATTAACCGTTGGTCGCTTTATCTCCTTAGCAACACGCCCTGATTCCGTCGGTTAGGCAGGAACGACAGGCGTCTACTGTGACTCCGGACCCTTACATCGCGTTCCGTCGGCGAACCGAACGGATGCAGACACGGAAGAATCGGAAAAACGACGAGGTTTCTTACGAGAGAATGATTCGGTTGAGACGGGATCTCGAGAGATCGTTGTAAGTTTATCTGTAGAGAGACTTAGAGAGATCGTTGTAAGTTTATCTGTAGAGAGACTTAGAGAGATCGTTGTAAGTTTATCTGTAGAGAGACTTAGAGAGATCGTTGTAAGTTTATCTGTAGAGACTTAGAGATATCGTTGTAAGTTTATCTGTAGAGAGACTTAGAGAGATCGTTGTAAGTTTATCTGTAGAGACTTAGAGAGATCGTTGTAAGTTTATCTGTAGAGAGACTTAGATAGATCGTTGTAAGTTTATCTGTAGAGACTTAGATAGATCGTTGTAAGTTTATCTGTAGAGAGACTTAGAGAGATCGTTGTAAGATTATCTGTAGAGAGACTTAGAGAGATCGTTGTAAGTTTATCTGTAGAGAGACTTAGAGAGATCGTTGTAAGTTTATCTGTAGAGAGACTTAGAGAGATCGTTGTAAGTTTATCTGTAGAGAGACTTAGAGAGATCGTTGTAAGTTTATCTGTAGAGAGACTTAGAGAGATCGTTGTAAGTTTATCTGTAGAGACTTAGAGAGATCGTTGTAAGTTTATCTGTAGAGAGACTTAGAGAGATCGTTGTAAGTTTATCTGTAGAGAGACTTAGAGAGATCGTTGTAAGTTTATCTGTAGAGACTTAGAGAGATCGTTGTAAGTTTATCTGTAGAGAGACTTAGATAGATCGTTGTAAGTTTATCTGTAGAGACTTAGATAGATCGTTGTAAGTTTATCTGTAGAGAGACTTAGAGAGATCGTTGTAAGTTTATCTGTAGAGAGACTTAGAGAGATCGTTGTAAGTTTATCTGTAGAGACTTAGAGAGATCGTTGTAAGTTTATCTGTAGAGAGACTTAGAGAGATCGTTGTAAGTTTATCTGTAGAGAGACTTAGAGAGATCGTTGTAAGTTTATCTGTAGAGACTTAGAGAGATCGTTGTAAGTTTATCTGTAGAGAGACTTAGAGAGATCGTTGTAAGTTTATCTGTAGAGACTTAGAGAGATCGTTGTAAGTTTATCTGTAGAGAGACTTAGAGAGATCGTTGTAAGTTTATCTGTAGAGAGACTTAGAGAGATCGTTGTAAGTTTATCTGTAGAGACTTTGAGAGATCGTTGTAAGTTTATCTGTAGAGAGACTTAGATAGATCGTTGTAAGTTTATCTGTAGAGACTTAGAGAGATCGTTGTAAGTTTATCTGTAGAGACTTAGAGAGATCGTTGTAAGTTTATCTGTAGAGAGACTTAGAGAGATCGTTGTAAGTTTATCTGTAGAGACTTAGAGAGATCGTTGTAAGTTTATCTGTAGAGAGACTTAGAGAGATCGTTGTAAGTTTATCTGTAGAGACTTAGAGAGATCGTTGTAAGTTTATCTGTAGAGAGACTTAGAGAGATCGTTGTAAGTTTATCTGTAGAGAGACTTAGAGAGATCGTTGTAAGTTTATCTGTAGAGAGACTTAGAGAGATCGTTGTAAGTTTATCTGTAGAGACTTAGAGAGATCGTTGTAAGTTTATCTGTAGAGAGACTTAGAGAGATCGTTGTAAGTTTATCTGTAGAGAGACTTAGAGAGATCGTTGTAAGTTTATCTGTAGAGAGACTTAGAGAGATCGTTGTCAGTTTATCTGTAGAGACTTAGAGAGATCGTTGTAAGTTTATCTGTAGAGAGACTTAGAGAGATCGTTGTAAGTTTATCTGTAGAGAGACTTAGATAGATCGTTGTAAGTTTATCTGTAGAGACTTAGAGAGGTCGTTGTAAGTTTATCTGTAGAGAGACTTAGAGAGATCGTTGTAAGTTTATCTGTAGAGAGACTTAGAGAGATCGTTGTAAGTTTATCTGTAGAGAGACTTAGAGAGATCGTTGTAAGTTTATCTGTAGAGAGACTTAGAGAGATCGTTGTAAGTTTATCTGTAGAGAGACTTAGAGAGATCGTTGTAAGTTTATCTGTAGAGGCTTAGAGAGATCGTTGTAAGTTTATCTGTAGAGAGACTTAGAGAGATCGTTGTAAGTTTATCTGTAGAGAGACTTAGAGAGATCGTTGTCAGTTTATCTGTAGAGAGACTTAGAGAGATCGTTGTAAGTTTATCTGTAGAGAGACTTAGAGAGATCGTTGTAAGTTTATCTGTAGAGAGACTTAGAGAGATCGTTGTAAGTTTATCTGTAGAGACTTAGAGAGATCGTTGTCAGTTTATCTGTAGAGAGACTTAGAGAGATCGTTGTAAGTTTATCTGTAGAGACTTAGAGAGATCGTTGTCAGTTTATCTGTAGAGAGACTTAGAGAGATCGTTGTAAGTTTATCTGTAGAGAGACTTAGAGAGATCGTTGTAAGTTTATCTGTAGAGACTTAGAGAGATCGTTGTCAGTTTATCTGTAGAGAGACTTAGAGAGATCGTTGTAAGTTTATCTGTAGAGACTTAGAGAGATCGTTGTCAGTTTATCTGTAGAGAGACTTAGAGAGATCGTTGTCAGTTTATCTGTAGAGAGACTTAGAGAGATCGTTGTAAGTTTATCTGTAGAGAGACTTAGAGAGATCGTTGTAAGTTTATCTGTAGAGAGACTTAGATAGATCGTTGTAAGTTTATCTGTAGAGACTTAGAGAGGTCGTTGTAAGTTTATCTGTAGAGAGACTTAGAGAGATCGTTGTAAGTTTATCTGTAGAGAGACTTAGAGAGATCGTTGTAAGTTTATCTGTAGAGAGACTTAGAGAGATCGTTGTAAGTTTATCTGTAGAGAGACTTAGAGAGATCGTTGTAAGTTTATCTGTAGAGAGACTTAGAGAGATCGTTGTAAGTTTATCTGTAGAGACTTAGAGAGATCGTTGTAAGTTTATCTGTAGAGAGACTTAGAGAGATCGTTGTAAGTTTATCTGTAGAGAGACTTAGAGAGATCGTTGTAAGTTTATCTGTAGAGACTTAGAGAGATCGTTGTCAGTTTATCTGTAGAGAGACTTAGAGAGATCGTTGTAAGTTTATCTGTAGAGAGACTTAGAGAGATCGTTGTAAGTTTATCTGTAGAGAGACTTAGAGAGATCGTTGTAAGTTTATCTGTAGAGACTTAGAGAGATCGTTGTCAGTTTATCTGTAGAGAGACTTAGAGAGATCGTTGTAAGTTTATCTGTAGAGAGACTTAGAGAGATCGTTGTAAGTTTATCTGTAGAGAGACTTAGAGAGATCGTTGTAAGTTTATCTGTAGAGAGACTTAGAGAGATCGTTGTAAGTTTATCTGTAGAGAGACTTAGAGAGATCGTTGTAAGTTTATCTGTAGAGAGACTTAGAGAGATCGTTGTAAGTTTATCTGTAGAGACTTAGAGAGATCGTTGTAAGTTTATCTGTAGAGAGACTTAGAGAGATCGTTGTAAGTTTATCTGTAGAGAGACTTAGAGAGATCGTTGTAAGTTTATCTGTAGAGAGACTTAGAGAGATCGTTGTAAGTTTATCTGTAGAGACTTAGAGAGATCGTTGTAAGTTTATCTGTAGTGAGACTTAGAGAGATCGTTGTAAGTTTATCTGTAGAGAGACTTAGATAGATCGTTGTAAGTTTATCTGTAGAGACTTAGAGAGATCGTTGTAAGTTTATCTGTAGAGAGACTTAGAGAGATCGTTGTAAGTTTATCTGTAGAGAGACTTAGAGAGATCGTTGTAAGTTTATCTGTAGAGACTTAGAGAGATCGTTGTAAGTTTATCTGTAGAGACTTAGAGAGATCGTTGTAAGTTTATCTGTAGAGAGACTTAGAGAGATCGTTGTAAGTTTATCTGTAGAGAGACTTAGAGAGATCGTTGTCAGTTTATCTGTAGAGAGACTTAGAGAGATCGTTGTAAGTTTATCTGTAGAGAGACTTAGAGAGATCGTTGTAAGTTTATCTGTAGAGAGACTTAGAGAGATCGTTGTAAGTTTATCTGTAGAGACTTAGAGAGATCGTTGTAAGTTTATCTGTAGAGAGACTTAGAGAGATCGTTGTAAGTTTATCTGTAGAGAGACTTAGAGAGATCGTTGTAAGTTTATCTGTAGAGAGACTTAGAGAGATCGTTGTAAGTTTATCTGTAGAGACTTAGAGAGATCGTTGTAAGTTTATCTGTAGAGAGACTTAGAGAGATCGTTGTAAGTTTATCTGTAGAGAGACTTAGATAGATCGTTGTAAGTTTATCTGTAGAGACTTAGAGAGATCGTTGTAAGTTTATCTGTAGAGAGACTTAGAGAGATCGTTGTAAGTTTATCTGTAGAGAGACTTAGAGAGATCGTTGTAAGTTTATCTGTAGAGAGACTTAGAGAGATCGTTGTAAGATTATACGTTCTGTTATGTTAATGTTAAACCGTTCTAAATTTGGTTACCATGGTATTTTGTTTATTTAGGGACCTTCTGAATTTAGTTCGTAAACGGGAGAAACAAAAAAAGGAGTTGGTACGTTTGTCTATAGAACTGTATGAGAAGCAGTACCAGATGGGAGACTATACCTCGACAGTCTACAATGACCTCGTCAAGGTTTTGAGACACGAGAAACCCTCGTACACAGTGCCAGTAGTGCCCAAATACAGACGGCAGGGGGAGCAGACCCACCCAAGGGTAAGTAAGAAACCCTCGTACACAGTGCCAGTAGTGCCCAAGTACAGACGGACGGCAGGGGGAGCAGACCCACCCAAGGGTAAGTAAGAAACCCTCGTACACAGTGCCAGTAGTGCCCAAGTACAGACGGACGGCAGGGGGAGCAGACCCACCCAAGGGTAAGTAAGAAACCCTCGTACACAGTGCCAGTAGTACCCAAGTACAGACGGACGGCAGGGGGAGCAGACCCACCCAAGGGTAAGTAAGAAACCCTCGTACACAGTGCCAGTAGTGCCCAAGTACAGACAGACGGCAGGGGGAGCAGACCCACCCAAGGGTAAGTAAGAAACCCTCGTACACAGTGCCAGTAGTACCCAAGTACAGACGGACGGCAGGGAGAGCAGACCCACCCAAGGGTAAGTAAGAAACCCTCGTACACAGTGCCAGTAGTACCCAAGTACAGACGGACGGCAGGGAGAGCAGACCCACCCAAGGTAAGTAAGAAACCCTCGTACACAGTGCCAGTAGTACCCAAGTACAGACGGACGGCAGGGGGAGCAGACCCACCCAAGGTAAGTAAGAAACCCTCGTACACAGTGCCGTTATTGTTCCAGGACGACTACCGTAAGCGCCGCCGTTACGAACGTTCCCGCGGTGGTTCTATCGCCAAACTGAAGTCCTACCGTTCGGTGTACCCTCCCCACCCGGGTAGCCAACCCCCCTACCGTGGCAACCCCACCCACCATCCACCCGCGCACTACCCCCCCTCCGCCCAGACGTCCCAGCACCCACCCAGACTGCGGGTGGACTCCTCCAGGGTCTACGAGTTGGGGGAGACAGAGCGACGGGCCGTCGAGACATCGACAGTTCCTGCACAGTCGCCGGCCCAAAAGGTTAGATAAAGTAAACCAACGGAATTTATTATATGTTATTCTTTAAGAAATATGTGAAACGCTTGCACTTAATTTAAAGAAGTAATTTAATTGGAAAGTTTGAGATTACAGTAACTTAAATTAAATTTAATTAATTAATTAATGCAATTAAATCCTATATTCTCCTTCTTCTATAATACAATTGCCAATGATATATGTTTGTTTGACACAGCCGTATCTACACCTAAACGCTCCGGTGGTTTGCTACAAGACTTTGTATGGTGATTTACATGTGTATTGGCCATGGAATAGGAAAGTTACGCATTAATTAATTAATTAATTCTCGAGATAATTAAGAAATTGATTGGAATTGAATTGAAAATTGAAATGTTTTCATTATATGGAATTTTTCTATCAGTAAACCAACCAGTAATCAATAGCAAGGCATTGATTACAGGCAGAAAGCCGGTCTTCCCAGGATGCCTTGTATAAGGCGAAGCAGGACTCCGCCTTTCTTGGTGTTCCCGCTGAACGGCGCACGGCGGTTGAGAGAACGGTGTCCCACAAGACGGGTGGGTGGCTGTCAGCGCAGCCCTCCGTTGTGGATCACAGTGATCACAACGATCTGGACCCGGAGGTGTTCCGCGATAACCTCAATCTGAGGTATGGACTGACACCACCGAGTCTACCAGCTAGCTGCGAGGGGTGTGGGGGGGCGTTTACGACCTCGCATGCCCTGAATTGCAAGTCTGGTGGGCTCATTATAAAGCGCCATGACGAGGTTCGCGAGGTATTCGGAGACCTCATTGCGACTGCCTTTGGGGGGTCGGTTGTCCAGCGGGAGGTCACGTTGGTAACTGTGACCCTGATAGACAGGGCCGCGAGGTGGGGGGAGTCAGGGCAGACCTCTTGGCGAGGGGAGTCGGGGCCGAACTGAGGGTGGCGTCTTTTGATATCGCGATCATTAACGCTGACGCCCCCTCATACGTTAATCGGACCCTAGACTCCGCCCTCCAACAGCGGGTCCGCGCAAAGAAGGGTCCACTACGGTGCGGTTTGCGAGGATCGCCGGATCTCCTTCACCCCCCTAGTCGGAACCACCGTCGGGGTGTGGTGCAAGGAGGCCGAGATCTTGATTCGCCACGTAGCGGAGACCTTAGTCGCACGGCGGGATGCAATGCGTCAACGCGGCCTTGCGTGCGTGTTGGGCGGGGTTCGGAGGCGCCTCCAATTCGCGCTACTCCGCTCCAACTCCCTCTGTCTGCGCGGTGGTCGAAGGCCGTGGAGGGGACTCGGGTTTGTAGACGGTGCCGGTCTGAGGGGGTCTGACCTCCCAGATCGTTACTGATCCCCCCCCCCCCCCCCCCCCCCACTCTTTAATTACTTCACATGTCTTCTGGTGGTGGGTCATCATTTACCTTTTTGATGCATTTTATAATATATTACTTTATGAGAATTTAGAAGCAAGTATTCCAGTCAAATTGTAATCAATAGCAAGATAATATTAATATAACTTTATCTTACTACTTTTTCAGAAGTGTAAGATAAAGTGAATGTCACCAAAATCCCGCCACATATACTAATAACTTAGGAATTTAATCCAAAATTGCAATCCCGATCCCGGAAATCCCGAAAAGTCAGGTCCCGTTTGAACACTATGATATACCATCGAAAATAGAAATTTGAAAAACAAGTTTCTGGCCCCCACTAACAGCCTGCGGTAGATTTTTAACAAAATTTATCTAAAAACACTTATCCCGCACATTAGTTGGAGCCCCCATTCTGCTCCCATTCTGCCCCCATTCTGCTCCCATTCTGCCCCCATTATGTCCCCATTTTGCCCCCATTCTGCTCCCATTCTGCCCCCATTCTGCTCCCATTCTGCCCCCATTCTGCCCCATTATGTCCCCATTTTGCCCCCATTCTGCTCCCATTCTGCCCCCATTATGTCCCCATTTTGCCCCCATTCTGCCCCCATTCTGCTCCCATTCTGCCCCCATTCTGCTCCCATTTTGCCCCCATTCTGCCCCCATTATGTCCCCATATTACCCCCATTCTGTTCCCATTCTGCCCCCATTCTGCTCCCATTCTGCCCCCATTCTGCTCCCATTCTGCCCCCATTCTGCTCCCATTCTGCCCCCATTCTGCTCCCATTCTGCCCCCATTCTGCCCCCATTCTGCTCCAATTCTGCCCCCATTTTGCCCCATTCTGCTCCCATTCTGCCCCCATTATGTCCCCATTTTGCCCCCATTCTGCTCCCATTCTGCCCCCATTATGTCCCCATTTTGCCCCCATTCTGCCCCCATTCTGCTCCCATTCTGCCCCCATTCTGCTCCCATTTTGCCCCCATTCTGCCCCCATTCTGCCCCCATTATGTCCCCATTTTACCCCCATTCTGCTCCCATTCTGCTCCCATTCTGCCCCCATTCTGCCCCTGCCCCCATTCTGCCCCCATTATGCCCCCATTTTACCCCCATTCTGCTCCCATTCTGCCCCCATTCTGCTCCCATTCTGCCCCCATTCTGCTCCCATTCTGCCCCCATTATGTCCCCATTTTGCCCCCATTCTGCTCCCATTCTGCCCCCATTATGTCCCCATTCTGCCCCCATTCTGCCCCCATTCTGCCCCCATTATGCCCCCCTTATGTCCCCATTTTGCTCCCATTCTGCTCCCATTTTGCCCCCATTTTGCCCCCATTCTGCTCCCATTTTGCTCCCATTCTGCCCCCATTCTGTTCCCATTCTGCTCCCATTTTGCCCCCATTATGTCCCCATTTTGCTCCCATTCTTCCCCCATTATGCTCCCTTTTGGATTATGATTACGATTATGCCGACCTAAAATTTTCATTATGGCGGTTTTCGTGGTCGAGGATTTCTTTTTCAAAATTAGTTGTGGAATATTTGGTGGAATCTAGGTCAGTCTGTCCGCGGGTCTGTTTTACATTTTACGGACAGACCGGATGACTGACAGACATCGGGAACTAAGAAATCTAGCCGTATTCTAGAAAGCTAACCCGTATTCAGATCTGAAATCCTTTTTAAATTTACCAGCGGTATTTTGTTGAATATAATTTATTCAATAAATTTATTTATATTAATTACGAATTTATTTGAATATTTCTTAAGGTAAATTTGTTACCCAATTGTAATTTTATTATAATAATAAACGTTCAGAATCAATCTCGGATCTTCTCCCTTTTTAGGGAGAGTATGTTGGATTTATATTATAAATACTGGTTTCCGTCGTCAATTTATATTTTCGTTTGAAATTACGTATAGCTAGAAGTTAACAACGTTTTATGGTTTATAGCCTACTCCAGCGGCGGTTGCTGTGGATCTACAACCCGATGGACAGTTCACATTCCGAAGAATAGATGGCGCTTCATACTATGCAGTAAGTGTTACACCTTCGGGGGGGGGGGGGGGGGGGGGGGTAGAGGAAGGGTTGTATATAATTCATTATCATATCGTTTAGGCTTCTACAACAGACACAGTGCAATCAATGTATCCTCCACCCTACCGCTTGATGGCGTTACACTCGCCTGGCGCTCACACCCCTGGCGACGGCGATAGTCCAATAGGAAGGGGGCGTCATCGTTGCCTTGGATACGGTCGTCGGAGATTGGCCAGAGGCGGTAGGGTGTCCCTTGATAGGTGGGTGGACATTAACTTTAATTTAACCAATAATTATCTTATTAATTGTTGTTGTTACACTATTTTACATTATCTCTTTTTTTAATCAGTTTAAAAACAATAAATTTATAATTTAATATTTAACGATTTTAATTTAGAGATTTTAAATGTCGGAAGATTATAATACTCGAAATATTTCATCCGAAACTACATAGATGCACGATTTCACAGACTTTTATGAACGGGACTTGGTAACAAACTACACGAAAATCAATATTAGGCCCTTCAAATAGTTTCTACAGGGGCTTGGAATATA
The DNA here is from genome assembly GCA_032718475.1 of Nemertoderma westbladi. Lineage (NCBI taxonomy): Eukaryota > Metazoa > Xenacoelomorpha > Nemertodermatida > Nemertodermatidae > Nemertoderma > Nemertoderma westbladi. The sequence goes on from JAUCBJ010008813.1 coordinate 72,630, forward strand.
AGTTACTCTAATTATATTTAATATATATTTTCAATTCGCAAATTGTTAAAGCGTCGTCTCTATTACTGAATAGCACAACATATCTACCGTGTGCCCCATCACAGTCAATGTTAGCGACGGCTACATCAGCTAATGGAGTTCCACAATGGACTTTATCATTGATTGTTCCCAAGGCATTCAGTAAACTCCGGCGATTCTCGGTCAATACGAATATCTGAAAAGTTAAAATAGTTTTATTGGTTACCACCACAGTCACCCCTCTAGCGGGAGACTCGAAAAATACTAATTATAATGTAAACATTAGACAGAGACTAGGTGTTTACCGGGTTTGGTTTCATTTCATCAAGATTAACTTGAGCTATTCGCTTTCAAACATTAGCTAACAGACATACATACAGGACAGACCGACCGACCGACCGACCGACCGACCGACCGACCGACCGACCGACCGACCGACCGACCGACCGACCGACCGACCGACCGACCGACCGACCGACCGACCGACCGACCGACCGACCGACCGACCGACCGACCGACCGACCGACCGACCGACCGACCGACCGACCGACCGACAGACAACTACTGAAACAGCGGTTCCCCTATGTTAAGATCTTTTACTGTATTGATGCGGTAATAATAACATATTTATCTAAGTCGAACCTTGGCTCCTGTAATTCTGTGTGAGCAGCAGTCCTTTCTGTTGTAAACGACAACATTGCTGATCGAGGTTACTATCTCAAGGTCCACCCAGAACCAGTGAGGTCCATTGTTTCCGGCTGTGTGTGAACAAGAGTTGCGGTTATACCGGCCACCTGTGTTACCATCCACCGCTCTAGAGGATAGTCCACCAGAATCTGTACTATCCTGTCCGGTTGGTTTAGCTATGGCGACATTACCTACACAACATAATGGTAAACTCGAACTATAGCTTGCGATATTGATATTCTCAGAAAATAATAAATTTTGAGATTTTTGTTTTTTTTTAAACACCCGGAACTAATAACTCGATGAAATTGGAAGTATACTTCATAAAACATTACTTAACATAAGATAGTTCCAAATCCTCTTTGACCGAATTGTTCCTATCGGAACTCCAGAACTGTTTTCAATCCCCCATAACTACCTACTCCCCGGGAGAAACTAACACTCATTTAGATACCATTAGTGTGCCTTGGCTAGTTCCTTAGTTACTACCCAGGTCCCCATGCCGGGCTCGAAGCCACGACCTCGACGATAAATTTAATCCAACGGATTTAACCACGACGCCAAGATGAACATGTTATGGGACATGGGACACATTTTCGAGTATTTTGTTTAGATATTGTTTTATGCTAAAATTTCACCTACAAGTTCTCCATGCTACATATTCTATTAAGCTTTAATATTCAGGATACTGAATTTCTATAACATGGAACTTACGCTTCTTGTTTTCAAGCAGGCAAGTTTCTTCAATATATTCCAAGTGGTAATTTGTGGTGTTTCTGACTCCCTTACACAACCACTGAAACGTACATAAAATTACAGTTATAGTATGATGGTGTCAGACTGACTGTCATATTATAATCATAGACAGTGGTATTATGGTCAGTTACACTTACTGGTACTGTAGTTGTCAGACTGACGGTCATATAATCATAGGAATACGATGGTACGAGATCATCTGGACTCACATCCTCCGCATATTTGTCGTTTAATTGGCAAGCGAATCCATCTGATTGCTTGTTGTTTCTAAAGTTGATTGATTTGCAATTACGATTCCTGTAATTTAATTGTGTAATCTTGTTTACATCATGGTGTAATGTAATGTAATACTTTATAGGATTACTATGCAGTATACATGTTGGTTTACTTACTTTATATCGCACCGGCCCACATGCATTCACCTCAAACACAACGCCGCTACCACAATAGTAAAGGAAACTCTTTTTTAGTATTTAATATTATTATTTTGTATTTTATTTAAAAGTCAAGGAGAATAAACTATTGAGATTCTCAGAGGTGTTTATTAATAAGTTCTGCTCTGATTAACATCTCATTGTACAGTGTAGCCTATAGCGAACCATTAGGTGGTCTCTTACTCCACTATATTGGTACACTATGCACACCCAACAATGGCCTTATAGTATATTTGATACAAAACATTGAATAGAATTGAATTGAATTTCGTATTGAATCCGTATTCGATCCTCAACGCATAGCCTAGAATCCAATATCTTGGATTTCTGATATAAGTAAATTGTGCCATAATGTTTAAATAACTCACCCGGTACACACACCAGCACATCTTAATAACTCACCTGGGTACACACACATACCAGCACATCTTAATAACTCACCCGGTACGGGTACACACACCAGCACACATCTGAATAACTCACCTGGTACACATACCTGCACATCTTAATAACTCACCTGGTACACATAGCAGCACATCTTAATAACTCACCTGGGTACACACACACACCAGCACATCTTAATAACTCACCTGGTACACATACCAGCCACATCTTAATAACTCACCTGGGTACACAACACACACATACCAGCAGATCTTAATAACTCACCTAGTACACATACCAGCACATCTCAATAACTCACCTGGTACACATAGCAGCACATCTTAATAACTCACCTGGGTACACACACATACCAGCACATCTTAATAACTCACCTGGTATACATACCAGCCACATCTTAATAACTAACCTGGTACACATACCAGCCACATCTTAATAACTCACCTGGGTACACAACACACACATACCAGCAGATCTTAATAACTCACCTGGGTACACAACACACACATACCAGCAGATCTTAATAACTCACCTGGTACACATACCAGCACATCTTAATAACTCACCTGGTACACATACCAGCACATCTTAATAACTCACCTGGTACACATACCAGCACACATCTTAATAACTCACCTGGGTACACAACACACACATACCAGCAGATCTTAATAACTCACCTGGTACACATACCAGCACACATCTTAATAACTCACCTGGTACACACACCAGCACACATCTTAATAACTCACCTGGTACACATACCAGCACACATCTTAATAACTCACCTGGGTACACAACACACACATACCAGCAGATCTTAATAACTCACCTGGTACACATACCAGCACATCTTAATAACTCACCTGGGTACACACACATACCGGCACACATCTTAGTAACTCACCTGGTACACATACCAGCACATCTTAATAACTCACCTGGGTACACACACATACCGGCACACATCTTAGTAACTCACCTGGTACACATACCAGCACATCTTAATAACTCACCTGGGTACACATGCCAGCACACATCTGAATAACTCACCTGGTACACATACCAGCACATCTTAATAACTCACCTGGGTACACACACATACCGCCACACATCTTAGTAACTCACCTGGTACACATACCAGCACATCTTAATAACTCACCTGGGTACACACACATACCGGCACACATCTTAGTAACTCACCTGGTACACATACCAGCACATCTTAAGAACTCGTACACACACATACCAGCACACATCTTAGTAACTCACCTGGTACACATACCAGCACATCTTAATAACTCACCTGGGTACCCACACACACATACCATCACATCTTAATAACTCACCTGGTACACATACCAGCACATCTTAATAACTCACCTGGGTACACACACATACCAGCACACATCCTAGTAACTCACCTGGTACATATACCAGCACATCTTAATAATTCACCTGGGTACACATACATACCAGCACACATCTTAATAACTCACCTGGGTACACAACACACACATACCATCACAACTTAATAACTCACCTGGTACACATACCAGCACATCTTAATATCTCACCTGGGTACACACACATACCAGCACACATCTTAGTAACTCACCTGGTACATATACCAGCACATCTTAATAACTCACCTGGGTACACATACATACCAGCACACATCTTAATAACTCACCTGGGTACACAACACACACATACCATCACAACTTAATAACTCACCTGGTACACATACCAGCACATCTTAAGAACTCACCTGGTACACATACCAGCACATCTTAATAACTCACCTGGTACACATACCAGCACATCTTAATAACCCACCTGGTACACATACCAGCACATCTTAATAACTCACCTGGTACACATACCAGCACATCTTAATAACTCACCTGGTACACATACCAGCCACATCTTAATAACTCACCTGGTACACATACCAGCACATCTTAATAACTCACCTGGTACACATACCAGCACATCTTAATAACTCACCTGGTACACATACCAGCACATCTTAATAACTCACCTGGGTACACACACATACTAGCACACATCTTAACAACTCACCTGGTACACATACCAGCACATCTTAATAACTCACCCGGTACACATACCAGCACATCTTAATAACTCACCTGGTACACATATCAGCCACATCTTAATAACTCACCTGGTACACATACCAGCACATCTTAATAACTCACCTGGTACACATACCAGCACTTCTTAATAACTCACCTGGTACACATACCAGCACATCTTAATAACTCACCTGGTACACATACTAGCACACATCTTAACAACTCACCTGGTACACATACCAGCACATCTTAATAACTCACCTGGTACACATACATACCAGCACACATCTTAGTAACTCACCTGGCTGGTACACATACTAGCACACATCTTAATAACTCACCTGGTACACATACTAGCACACATCTTAATAACTCACCTGGTACACATACTAGCACACATCTTAATAACTCACCTGGTACACATACATACCAGCACACATCTTAGTAACTCACCTGGCTGGTACACATACTAGCACACATCTTAATAACTCACCTGGTACACATACTAGCACACATCTTAGTAACTCACCTGGTACACATACCAGCACATCTTAATAACTCACCTGGTACACATACATACCAGCACATCTTAATAACTCACCTGGTACACATACCAGCACATCTTAATAACTCACCTGGTACACATACCAGCCACATCTTAATAACTCACCTGGTACACATACCAGCACATCTTAATAACTCACCTGGTACACATACCAGCACATCTTAATAACTCACATGGTACACATACCAGCCACATCTTAATAACTCACCTGGTACACATACCAGCACATCTTAATAACTCACCTGGTACACATACATACCAGCACATCTTAATAACTCACCTGGTACACATACATACCAGCACACATCTTAGTAACTCACCTGGCTGGTACACATACTAGCACACATCTTAATAACTCACCTGGTACACATACTAGCACACATCTTAGTAACTCACCTGGTACACATACCAGCACATCTTAATAACTCACCTGGTACACATACATACCAGCACATCTTAATAACTCACCTGGTACACATACCAGCACATCTTAATAACTCACCTGGTACACATACCAGCACATCTTAATAACTCACCTGGTACACATACCAGCACATCTTAATAACTCACCTGGTACACATACCAGCACATCTTAATAACTCACCTGGTACACATACCAGCACATCTTAATAACTCACCTGGGTACACACACATACTAGCACACATCTTAATAACTCACCTGGTACACATACTAGCACACATCTTAGTAACTCACCTGGTACACATACCAGCACATCTTAATAACTCACCTGGTACACATACATACCAGCACATCTTAATAACTCACCTGGTACACATACCAGCACATCTTAATAACTCACCTGGTACACATACCAGCACATCTTAATAACTCACCTGGTACACATACCAGCACATCTTAATAACTCACCTGGTACACATACCAGCACATCTTAATAACTCACCTGGTACACATACCAGCACATCTTAATAACTCACCTGGGTACACACACATACTAGCACACATCTTAATAACTCACCTGGTACACATACTAGCACACATCTTAATAACTCACCTGGTACACATACTAGCACACATCTTAATAACTCACCTGGTACACATACATACCAGCACACATCTTAGTAACTCACCTGGCTGGTACACATACTAGCACACATCTTAATAACTCACCTGGTACACATACTAGCACACATCTTAGTAACTCACCTGGTACACATACCAGCACATCTTAATAAATCACCTGGTACACATACATACCAGCACATCTTAATAACTCACCTGGTACACATACCAGCACATCTTAATAACTCACCTGGTACACATACCAGCACATCTTAATAACTCACCTGGTACACATACCAGCACATCTTAATAACTCACCTGGTACACATACCAGCCACATCTTAATAACTCACCTGGTACACATACCAGCACATCTTAATAACTCACCTGGTACACATACCAGCACATCTTAATAACTCACCTGGTACACATACCAGCACATCTTAATAACTCACCTGGTACACATACCAGCCACATCTTAATAACTCACCTGGTACACATACCAGCACATCTTAATAACTCACCTGGTACACATACCAGCACATCTTAATAACTCACCTGGTACACATACCAGCACATCTTAATAACTCACCTGGGTACACACACATACTAGCACACATCTTAACAACTCACCTGGTACACATACCAGCACATCTTAATAACTCACCTGGTACACATACCAGCCACATCTTAATAACTCACCTGGTACACATACATACCAGCACATCTTAATAACTCACCTGGTACACATACCAGCCACATCTTAATAACTCACCTGGTACACATACCAGCACATCTTAATAACTCACCTGGTACACATACATACCAGCACATCTTAATAACTCACCTGGTACACATACCAGCACATCTGATCCGAGAGATTGGCTTATTTTCAGTTGTTATTACATGTTCTACTAGCAGGTGATTCTGATAGGACTCGTATGTCAACTCCCTATGCCACTTCTTGTACTACAACAATATACGTAGTCTATTGAGTTGTAGAAGATTGAAGTCAGTATAATAGTTTGTAGAAGTTGAAAGTTCTCATCCATAATACAGTATAATAACGAATATTCCTCACCATAAACTAACTAAGCATTTAGAATAATTGTATCCGCGTCCTAAAACCCAATTAAATAAATATTGTATTATTTGAAAAAAAAAAAGTTAGTATAACACGAAACTATGCAGTTCTATGTGAATTGTAGTTTTGTTAAGATTATAAGTAAACATTCAAAGATTACGTTTTGTAACTTTATACAGGTTTGGAATGCAGGTGTACTGAGCTAATTCAACTTTTAATACAACATAAATATTGTAACAGTAATTACCTCAAAGTAGTTTTATATACTTCAAAGTGTACCATCAAACAGAGTATAATTGTTTTTTCATTTGAATTTAAATTAGCGATTAATAAATTATATTACGAATAAATTGCAGCTGTTGCCTTCGATCATTATCAGTACCCTGTGGTTAGTTCTATTGGCGACACACAATTATTTCACAACCATAAATTATATTGGTGTAATATACTTTAGAGACACAAAAGTTTGAGATACTGCATTGCATTTCATTTAGTCAATCCACTAACTCCAACTGGTTGAACTTATTAGAGCATTAAAGTCTATCTGAAGTCCTTTATATACAACTAATTATTATTCTAGAATCCACCACGAACTCGATTCGTTACTCTCTCAAACCGCCAGTGTATCACAAAGTCTTCCTTCACTTTCACAAACTGATTCTTTTGATTGGCTGTAAGTAAATCTATTACTATAATATTATTTTACCTTACAGATTGTTCATATATTAGGTCACGATATTTTGACTCATTCCTTCCCAATTTCATGTTTATCATAAAATTCCAGACCCCCCACCCCCCTTCGGCGATGCATGCAACCAGAGATCAGCTGATCGGTAGGTTTCGCCACGCTCAGCTGAAGGCATTCTCAGGAGGCCAAGCCATGAAAAGTCTTGTTGACTGGCTTGAACTGTTTACATTTCAAAGTAACCGCACGACACTCACTACGTCCTATTTACCCAATGTACTCACACACAAGCCCGCCATTAACAAACATAATCGTGATTGACTAAGTTTGTGGTGCTGCTTCCCAGTGGTTAGTTACAACACAAACGTCTCTCTTCTGTTCACTAACCGTTCTTTCTCCGTTTGGGATTTCTCTCTAAAGAGATTTTCTTTGCTTGACCTCCTGAGAATGCCGTCAGCTGCGGAGCGAAACCTACCGATCAGCTGATCTCTGATAGCATGCGATCAAAATAGATCCAGTTGCATTTAGTTTTTTATTTTTTGGTCCTTGCTCACCACCGGTAAGGCCCTTGCTCCACTGGCAACACATGTCAGAAGTCAGTGTGCTCCCGTGCACCACTGGTAAGTCATACGTCTTTTCTTTAAGAATATAAGATGGGTCTCACATTCAATCGAACACTTGAACATTTAATGGCTTGCTGCTACCCAAAGTAACCAATCACAGGCCTCTTGCCAGAAAGAACTCATGGGTCGTATGTCAAAAATGGAACATGGGACATAATCACTTTCGACTCATGGGTCGTAACAAACGACTTATGACATACCAGTGTAGACGCTCCCATTGAAACCTGATGTGTTTCTTAATTTATTTTGACTTATGACATACGACAACACGTTCGTGGGGACTTCGCGCAGCACGAGAGTGCATGCATACGTACAAATTTTGGTTTAATTTAATCTGCAATTGCCCGACTTATTTCGGTTTTTATAAAAAGTCTGAACTGCAATTGCCCGACTTATTTCGGTTTTTATAAAAAGTCTGAAACCACCGGTACCGACTGACCTATTTTTAGTAACTTCAGATACTTTCCAAACTTTTAATGGACTGCATACGTACAAGTTTGGTTTAATTCATCATTTGATTGAACGACTTATTTCAGTTTTTATCAAAAGTCTGAAACTACCGGTACCGAGTGTCCAACAGTCTTATTTTGATAAAAACTCAGATTATTTCTAAATTTCTAATAGACTGCATGCATAATGTAATAAAAGTTGGTTTAATTCTAGTAATTATTGTTGGCTTTAAAAAAAATGTAATATAAAAAACGTGCAAAATAAGTTTCGCCAGAGATATGATTCGAACCAGCGCGAGAAGATCCATTGGATGGATAGTCCAACGCCTTATCCACTCAGCCAACACCGCTCGAGGTAACGAGCTGGCCAATGAAGGTATTAAAGTTTTATACTGCAATTTCATAATCACTACTGATAAGTACAACAGTAGGCCTAGCGTACCGGTAGGCCTATGTCATTACTTCGGAGTCTCTAGCGGATCCCCAATTAAATGTCTTAACTTTTCAATTTCGTAAAAGATAGACTTCATAATTCTCTACAAGCAACCAAAATTTCAGCTCAGGAAAATGAGGCGTTCCCGAGAAATTTAACATTTTCTAAAAACCACATAATCTGTCGTAGCTGACGTCAGACTGCATGATTTTTCACCAAACTTTACAAACTTTCTAAACTTTCTCTCTACTACTTACCTACTAAGTTTGGTTCAATTCCGAACGAGCGATGCCGAGAAATTCGCGTTCAAACATTTACCAGACGGACGGACAGACAGACAGACGGACAGACAGACAGACAGACAGACGGACATGCCCCATTTGCCCTATATGAACCGTATGCCAAGGCTCGCCGACTACGTGTCTCGCCCCACATATGACTTACCAGTGGAGTACGAGCCTAAGATTTTTTACTCAACATTACTGAATAATTTAGTAATTTTTTTATGTTTTCTCAATGTTCTTCAACCTGAATGTTGGCCTGCGGATTGTGAATTAATACCGGTGTGTAACTCGTTTCTTCTTCGCCTTTCTTACTGTTGTTTACAGGGACTTTATATCAATCCGTCTTTATCTGTTTATATTAAATTATTAAATTATTTTATGTTTCAGTTCGTCTCTTAGTTTCTCCCCTCAAGAACCGACTAGCAGTAGGTATCTGCCCCCCCGAACCCCGTCGCCCCCTCTCCCGTCCCCCAACACCCCTCCGTCGGAGACCACCCGGGTCTGGCTGGTGGACCACGGCTATTCGGCGTCCCCGCGGACCCTCACAACGCCCCCTAGCGGGGACCCCAGAACAAACAACCCACAATCCACATCGCACACCAAGGCTTTCTCACAGCACCGCCATCAAATCGACAATCTATACGGAACACTGCCTCGCGTAAACCCTTCAATTCGTGACTCATCGTCGTCTAGGCGACCAACCTCAACCAATCAGCGAGCGGCGTCGCCTAGCAACGAGGACCCCTTCCCGCGCATACAATCGCCCAAAGCGCATCTCGCTGTGAACGCGCTCCTCGCTACGCTCGTTAACCAGCAACGGGAGCCCCCCGCATGGCTCGCCCCGTCCGCCGCGACGGAACCGGTTGGCGTCTCTGAGTCGCTAGCGCCCCCCAGCGGCGTCGGACAGGAGGATATGGTCGACTCGTTGCTATTGGAGACGGAATCAACCCCCGGGGGCGACTCCTTGTTGAAGCGGTCGCCCCAGCAACAGTTAATACTGGTAGCTAAGGGAGTGAACGGAGTAGTCTAGCTGAACGCGTACCAAGTCATATTGAATAATTAAAGGATTCCCTCTCAATAGTTAGTCTGGATTTACATTAAATTATTCGAAAAGGCCCAATTAAAGTCGAGTCGATTCTTTGTTACTCAACTTAATATTTAATAAAACATCGATAAATGCCGCAGGATGGCGTAACAAAACGAAACGATAACTAAACGAAAGAAAAAATCTTCAAAGGTTTGAAAGTTTTTACTTTCTCAATATTTATTGTAAACAGACGAGACGGGGGGGGGGGGGGGTAAACAAATCCCATCTCGGCGAGTTATTATTTCGCCTCAATATTAGAGAAATTCAATTTAGAGAAAGGAGCAGGTTACAGTGACATGTTATTCTAACCAAAACAATAGATTGGATGCTATACACCACTACTGGCGTTAATGATAATTACGCTATACACCAGAGTGATAAACTTGGAGTAAAAATTCCTTAGAGTTAAAAAATTAAAAACTAATTTAAAACGAAGGAAACTAACGAAAATTGGACAGATTGAAAAAAAAAATCTAAGGAAATTTCGAACTGGAAACAAAAAGAAACGAGATTGAAATTCGTTTGGTTTCGTTATGTCATCCCAACTTATTATTAAATTGTATAGTTGAATCCTAATAACCAATATATAATTTATTCAGCCGCCTTATTCCATAACAGTGTGTTTAGCATCTCCAGACAATGTCTCATATTCAATTTATTAGTTTAGGTTTTATTCTCATTTGGTTTATATTATATTAGCGTAAAGCTTTCGGTCTGTTCGTAACCCATATTAACACATATCAATATATATTGATTTAGGCGGGAAATCCTTCTGTAATATTCAGCATATTGTGTGTATTATTTTAATGATTACACGGAGTATTAAATACACGTTTATTACCGGTATTAGGATAGTGAGTGTGAATATTAGGTGTAGCATTATACGGGTGAATCGCGAAAGAACTTTTTTGTGGTTGCGGATATTTCGAAGGTTATGGATTGGTATGTGACACTATGGGATTAAATCGAACATCATTGTGTGTGGTTGGAACTAACACCTTGTGTGTGGTTGGAACTAACACCTTGTGTGTGGTTGGAACTAACACCTTGTGTGTGGTTGGAACTAACACCTTGTGTGTGGTTGGAACTAACACCTTGTGTGTGGTTGGAACTAACACCTTGTGTGTGGTTGGAACTAACACCTTGTGTGTGGTTGGAACTAACACCTTGTGTGTGGTTGGAACTAACACCTTGTGTGTGGTTGGAACTAACACCTTGTGTGTGGTTGGAACTAACACCTTGTGTGTGGTTGGAACTAACACCTTGTGTGTGGTTGGAACTAACACCTTGTGTGTGGTTAGATCTAGATCTAACACCTTTGGGTGCGGTTAGATGTAACACCTTTGAGTGCGGATAGATCTAACACCTTTTGGGTGCGGTTAGATCTAACACCTTTGAGTGCGGATAGATCTAACACCTTTGAGTGCGGATAGATCTAACACCTTTGGGTGCGGTTAGATCTAACACCTTTGAGTGCGGATAGATCTAACACCTTTGGGTGCGGATAGATCTAACACCTTTGGGTGCGGTTAGATCTAACACCTTTGGGTGCGGTTAGATATAACACCTTGTGTGTGGTTAGATCTAACACCTTTGGGTGCGGTTAGATATAACACCTTGTGTGTGGTTAGATCTAACACCTTTGGGTGCGGTTAGATATAACACCTTGTGTGTGGTTAGATCTAACACCTTTGAGTGCGGATAGATCTAACACCTTTGAGTGCGGATAGATCTAACACCTTTGGGTGCGGTTAGATCAACACCTTTGGGTGCGGTTAGATATAACACCTTGTGTGTGGTTAGATCTAACACCTTTGGGTGCGGTTAGATATAACACCTTGTGTGTGGTTAGATCTAACACCTTTGGGTGCGGTTAGATATAACACCTTGTGTGTGGTTAGATCTAACACCTTTGGGTGCGATTAGATATAACACCTTGTGTGTGGTTAGATCTAACACCTTTGAGTGCGGTTAGATATAACACCTTTGAGTGCGGTTAGATCTAACACCTTTGAGTGCGTATAGATCTAACACCTTTGAGTGCGGATAGATCTAACACCTTTGGATGCGGTTAGATCTAACACCTTTGGGTGCGGTTAGATATAACACCTTGTGTGTGGTTAGATCTAACACCTTTGGGTGCGGTTAGATATAACACCTTTGAGTGCGGTTAGATCTAACACCCTTGAGTGCGGATAGATCTAACACCTTTGAGTGCGGATAGATCTAACACCTTTGGGTGCGGTTAGATCTAACACCTTTGGGTGCGGTTAGATAAAACACCTTGTGTGTGGTTAGATCTAACACCTTTGAGTGCGGTTTATATATAACACCTTTGAGTGCGGTTAGAACTAACACCTTTGAGTGCGGATAGATCTAACACCTTTGGGTGCGGTAAGATCTAACACCTTTGGGTGCGGTTAGATATAACACCTTGTGTGTGGTTAGATCTAACACCTTTGAGTGCGGTTAGATCTAACACCTTTGAGTGCGGATAGATCTAACACCTTTGAGTGCGGATAGATCTAACACCTTTGAGTGCGGTTAGATCTAACACCTTTGAGTGCGGTTAGATATAACACCTTGTGTGTGGTTAGATCTAACACCTTTGGGTGCGGTTAGATATAACACCTTGTGTGTGGTTAGATCTAACACCTTTGAGTGCGGTTAGATCTAACACCTTTGGGTGCGGTTAGATCTAACACCTTTGAGTGCGGTTAGATCTAACACCTTTGTGTGCGGTTAGATCTAACACCTTTGAGTGCGGTTAGATATAACACCTTTGAGTGCGGTTAGATCTAACACCTGTGGGTGCGGTTAGATCTAACACCTTTGGGTGCGGTTAGATATAACACCTTGTGTGTGGTTAGATCTAACACCTTTGTGTGCGGTTAGATCTAACACCTTTGAGTGCGGTTAGATCTAACACCTTTGAGTGCGGTTAGATCTAACACCTTTGGGTGCGGTTAGATCTAACACCTTTGAGTGCGGTTAGATATAACACCTTTGAGTGCGGTTAGATCTAACACCTTTGGGTGCGGTTAGATCTAACACCTTTGAGTGCGGTTAGATCTAACACCTTTGAGTGCGGTTAGATATAACACCTTTGAGTGCGGTTAGATCTAACACCTTTGTGTGCGGTTAGATCTAACACCTTTGAGTGCGGTTAGATATAACACCTTGTGTGTGGTTAGATCTAACACCTTTGGGTGCGGTTAGATATAACACCTTTGAGTGCGGTTAGATCTAACACCCTTGAGTGCGGATAGATCTAACACCTTTGAGTGCGGATAGATATAACACCTTTGGGTGCGGTTAGATCTAACACCTTTGGGTGCGGTTAGATATAACACCTTGTGTGTGGTTAGATCTAACACCTTTGAGTGCGGTTTATATATAACACCTTTGAGTGCGGTTAGATCTAACACCTTTGAGTGCGGATAGATCTAACACCTTTGGGTGCGGTTAGATCTAACACCTTTGGGTGCGGTTAGATATAACACCTTGTGTGTGGTTAGATCTAACACCTTTGAGTGCGGTTAGATCTAACACCTTTGAGTGCGGATAGATCTAACACCTTTGAGTGCGGATAGATCTAACACCTTTGAGTGCGGTTAGATCTAACACCTTTGAGTGCGGTTAGATATAACACCTTGTGTGTGGTTAGATCTAACACCTTTGGGTGCGGTTAGATATAACACCTTGTGTGTGGTTAGATCTAACACCTTTGAGTGCGGCTAGATCTAACACCTTTGGGTGCGGTTAGATCTAACACCTTTGAGTGCGGTTAGATCTAACACCTTTGTGTGCGGTTAGATCTAACACCTTTGAGTGCGGTTAGATATAACACCTTTGAGTGCGGTTAGATCTAACACCTTTGGGTGCGGTTAGATCTAACACCTTTGGGTGCGGTTAGATATAACACCTTGTGTGTGGTTAGATCTAACACCTTTGTGTGCGGTTAGATCTAACACCTTTGAGTGCGGTTAGATCTAACACCTTTGAGTGCGGTTAGATCTAACACCTTTGGGTGCGTTTAGATCTAACACCTTTGAGTGCGGTTAGATATAACACCTTTGAGTGCGGTTAGATCTAACACCTTTGGGTGCGGTTAGATCTAACACCTTTGAGTGCGGTTAGATCTAACACCTTTGAGTGCGGTTAGATATAACACCTTTGAGTGCGGTTAGATCTAACACCTTTGTGTGCGGTTAGATCTAACACCTTTGAGTGCGGTTAGATATAACACCTTGTGTGTGGTTAGATCTAACACCTTTGGGTGCGGTTAGATATAACACCTTGTGTGTGGTTAGATCTAACACCTTTGAGTGCGGTTAGATCTAACACCTTTGAGTGCGGTTGGATCTAACACCTTTGGGTGCGGTTAGATCTAACACCTTTGAGTGCGGTTAGATATAACACCTTTGAGTGCGGTTAGATCTAACACCTTTGGGTGCGGTTAGATCTAACACCTTTGAGTGCGGTTAGATCTAACACCTTTGAGTGCGGTTAGATATAACACCTTTGAGTGCGGTTAGATCTAACACCTTTGTGTGCGGTTAGATCTAACACCTTTGAGTGCGGTTAGATATAACACCTTGTGTGTGGTTAGATCTAACACCTTTGGGTGCGGTTAGATATAACACCTTGTGTGTGGTTAGATCTAACACCTTTGAGTGCGGTTAGATCTAACACCTTTGGGTGCGGTTAGATCTAACACCTTTGAGTGCGGTTAGATCTAACACCTTTGTGTGCGGTTAGATCTAACACCTTAGAGTGCGGTTAGATATAACACCTTTGAGTGCGGTTAGATCTAACACCTTTGAGTGCGGATAGATCTAACACCTTTGGGTGCGGTTAGATCTAACACCTTTGGGTGCGGTTAGATATAACACCTTGTGTGTGGTTAGATCTAACACCTTTGGGTGCGGTTAGATATAACACCTTGTGTGTGGTTAGATCTAACACCTTTGGGTGCGGTTAGATATAACACCTTGTGTGTGGTTAGATCTAACACCTTTGAGTGCGGTTAGATCTAACACCTTTGTGTGCGGTTAGATCTAACACCTTTGAGTGCGGTTAGATATAACACCTTTGAGTGCGGTTAGATATAACACCTTTTAGTGCGGTTAGATATAACACCTTGTGTGTGGTTAGATCTAACACCTTTGAGTGCGGTTAGATCTTACACCTTTGCGTGGTGTTAGATGTAACACCTTTGTGTGCGGTTAGATCTAACACCTTTGAGTGCGGTTAGATCTAACACCTTTGCGTGGTGTTAAATCTAACAACTTTGTGTGTGGTTAGATCTTACACCTTTGCGTGGTGTTAGATCTAACACCTTTGCGTGGTGTTAAATCTAACAACTTTGTGTGTGGTTAGATCTTACACCTTTGCGTGGTGTTAGATCTAACACCTTTGTGTGCGGTTAGATCTAACACCTTTGATTGCGGTTAGATCTAACACCTTTGCGTGGTGTTAAATCTTACAACTTTGTGTGTGGTTAGATCTTACACCTTTGCGTGATGTTAGATCTAACACCTTGTGTGTGGTTAGATCTAGATCTAACACCTTGTAGGCGGTTGGAATTTACACCTTGTGTGTGGTTAATAAATCTAGATCTCACACCTTTGAGTGCGGTTAGATCTAACACCTTGTGTGCGGTTAGATCTACCACTGTACGGTTAGATCTAACAGCTATGTGTTACTAAGTTATGTAAGTTGCAGTTGGTAGGTAATTCTAACATTTTAACTGAACTATCCAGGCCGACCCTGTATAGAGTTGTATTGTAATTTATACATCTTCCCTGTAAAAATAAATTATTTAAAATAAAAACATAAAAGATATAAGTATAATAACTGTTTCAAAATATAACTCGTTCCTTGGGCCTTCGCTCAATGCTCAATGGGTCGGCACTATTTCAACTCTGGAAGTATTGTGATAGACTACATATCTGTTCCGAGTTTGGTTTAATTCATCGACGATTAGTCGAGGTTTATTAGCCGTCAAACATTAGCCGACATGCTAAACTTAAACTCCCATATTTCGTCGCTCGCCCCTCAACCATAAAGAATGTAACTTAATTTATAAAAAGTAATTTGTTAAGAAAATAACCTATAAAGTACCGGCATGAATTCTAAGAAATTGGTTTTTAATGACCACATTGCTACGATGTTGCACGGCTAGAGATTTAGCGCTCTTTTAATTTATTAAAAAGTATAAAACTTTACCGGAAATTCTTTGTTAATTTTTATTTCTAAATTATAAAATAAATAAATTTTTAAATTATTTGTATAGTTATTCCTTTATTAAACTGCACATTATGTTTTTTCCTTAAAACACACACATTGCTTGGTACAACAGTGTTTACTTAAACCAAAATAAATATTTTAAAATGATAAACTTTCTTTATCTTGTTAAATTATTTAATTTTTAGCCGTTAGACTTTCCAAAATTGCAAAATTTCCTAAAAATAAAAACAAAAACCAGGACTTAGTGTTTACTGGTCGAATAGCTTTATGTCAATTATATTGGTTTTAAACTCATCCGCGTCTAGATATTCTTGTTGATTTTGTT
The DNA here is from genome assembly GCA_032718475.1 of Nemertoderma westbladi. NCBI lineage: Eukaryota > Metazoa > Xenacoelomorpha > Nemertodermatida > Nemertodermatidae > Nemertoderma > Nemertoderma westbladi. The sequence continues at coordinate 89,855 of JAUCBJ010008813.1, forward strand.
ATGGTGCTAATTCTCTTTGTTAGGAAAGTTGAATAATCAATCTCTTAAAGTTACACTGAGTTAATCACTGCGGTGTTAATGGTATAAACACTTAGCAATTATTGTTTGTCTATCATAATAATATTATCCTAAATTATTTGATATTGAAGATTAAATTGTTTTTTTCGTGATATACCATATTTTCTTATACGACACCTCACTCTCCCTCTCTGGCGAGTAAAGCTTTCTTGGTAATGGGAATTTACCTGCTGTGATATGGCAGACCAAGTAATAATAATAATAATAATTTTATTTTCAAGATACCTCACAAACAATACAGATGCACCGCACCAAAAATTGTATGAAACAGTAATATAATTACTAAACGTTATTGTTTATCAGTCTCCATTGACTGGTGCCTACAATTTTAGGAGATTACCTAGACACAATAGCAAAGCTAGTGCTGTGCCTGGGTAACCTTTTACTAACATGTTGATTTGCGAGGGGGGGGGGGGGGGGGATTGGCGGTATGACGCCAAAGAATTGAGTAACCATCTTATACACCTGAGAATGATAACTGCGGGAAGCCAACCCAGAGTACTCCCGCAAGGACCTTCTCACTGACCAGATGTGGTCGATATGTCAAAGGATAACTGTAACCGATGTTACGCAGAGGGTATAATTCTAAGAGATGTGACAGACTGGATAATTGAAACCGATGAGTAAGAGTGGAAAATTGTAACCAATATTTCAAGGTAGATAAATGTACTCTCACTGTAGTACTACTCACTGAGGTAAGGTTCCTCAATAAGAGATTGTAGAATACCTCATTACTTAATTAATGTCCCCTAATCACATTAAGACCTCACAAAATTCCGACTGAGGTCTAGAATATATGTGCCAGGTGTCAATCAGGAAAAATGGATTATAAACAAAAACAATAATACGAATGATTTCAGCCCCCTAGCGGTAGATAGAGGCGTAGCGAGCACTTCTGGTGCCCGGGGGAATGAAGCTGAGATCCCCCCCCCCCCCCCCTCCCCGCCTTCAATAATTTTAACTTTTCATTTATGGCGGTTTTTTTATATTATATATATATTTTTATATATATATGTGAAGTCACTCGTGTAATAACCATTGCCAATGTTGAGCTATATCGAGACAATCGGTGGTCCATCACGGCGAATTGGTATTTTACTCGGTAGAGAGTGCTTCCACCATAAGCAAACACATTACAATGGAAAACAACCCATGTAATACATTAGGAGGCCGGTTAGTGCGTGATATGACAAGGCATTTATGGGATTAATGTACATTACCGCCCTTATTGTCACAATATCACCACGATATACCGCATGTGTAGCCAGCCAATTATCACCTTGCTACTACCACAAGGGATAATATGCTTGTTGCATTGTTGTGCCTCACGATACTCCGGCCCATTTTAGTCATAATATCGTCTCTGAATGACCTTTTAATTAATCTGTCATTCTACCAATCTGTACGAGCGTATATGCGATGCGCGTAGGTTAGAATACCCTGTTATTATTTGTAGAGTCTGATAATGTTTAGTTAGGTTTTAAGAGGACTAAAATAATTAACTATTAACTAATTTGAGCATAATTATTTGTACAAATGCACCGAGATTGCATGTACTTGTAGTGCATTGCAATGCATGTAGGGCAAAGAGTAATATATTAAGTGTTATGTGTAAACTCAACGATATTATGTTTTCCGGGATGGTTGCCTATCTTATCTAACTCTCCGAGATTAGATTCCGAGATGTTCCGAGATATCTAGAAGAGGGACTGGACAACACAAAGAACCGCCAATCCCGGTCAGTGAGTAGGACGTAAACCCTTGCACTTGTCTTGTCCATTAGCCTGAACAAAGCATTGGTAAGCGTGTTTCACCCCTGTTGTCACTTGCTCCCGCTTTGAGTTAGGAAACAGACCCGAATTGTCGTTCTGGAACACCATAACAAGTAAGTGTCAGAAATAAAGTGCTCAATTAGTGATTAATTACAAATCCAAAAAAATCAAACTAATGATTATTACATTTTACAAATTTGAGATATGTAACTAATGCATCTGGTTTACTGTGAAATTGCGCGTTGGAGATTAGCTTCTGATTGAAATCAACAAACTTAAAGCCGATAACGTTACGAGTCCGTAACGTTATTACGAACTGTCCAAACACGCACGGCTATACAACTAGAACAAAATAAGTTGGACTCACAATAACCACCTTGCGTTCGTGCGCGTACAATATAACAGTAGGCCTATATACTATATCAAATCCTCAAATCGATTATATACAAGTTTGATATGGTGCAATTATAATATAATTATTATATTAACATTATATATATATATATATAACAGTAGGCCTATATACTATATCAAATCCTCAAATCTATTATATACAAGTTTGATATAGTGCAATTATAATATATTGAATGGCGAGCAAAGTGAGCCGAGAAAAAGGTTACATTTTTCGCTTATGACACATGTCCTGTATACTGTATCATAATCCCTGAATTTTCACTGATTTGTCTTATTTTTACAAGAATACCCTGACATTTGCCTGGCATTTCAGCGCCCCCTGGTGAGCGCGCCCGGGGGAACATTCCCCCCTCCCCACCCCCTCGCTACGCCTCTGGCGGTAGACTTGTGAACTGCCGAGGGATTACCTCGAAGGACAGTACCTGTAGTTTCTTTCACCTCTAGTGTTCAGCATGTCGGCCTGATATAGAGCTACACTACATGAGTGTATCCATATCATTATTCAATCGGGAATCGGGTGCTATTAAATCATCTATACATGAAACTTATTTGGGATCTGGGGAAGAAGGGATTTGCCAACAATCATTTTCTTAAATTCTATGCATAAACAGTTCTCTATTTCCAATTTCGTATTCATACAACCAGGCATATATAATAATCAGTTTATTACAGAGTCGTATCTCAATATAACACAACAACAATACTCATTGACACAATTGTAACCAATTTCAAATTGTAAATTTGTATTGTTTTACTACCTAATAAAAAGTACTAGCTAACACAAAATCTAAATTTCTAGCTATAATCTTACTGTATTTGTTCTAGAACAAAATCCTCATGCTAAAAGCTATTCTTCCCAAGAAAAAATTGGACTTCTGGATTTCTCTCACAAAAAACCTCTTTATCTAATACTGTTTAATTTAATTTGATTATCCGGCTTAAATTCGCCCACGCAAATTCCTTCAAGTTGCCGTAAATGTTGAGCAACTTTTACGGCAACTTTTTTTCAGGAATGGATCATGTTATAGTTTATAATGTCGATAAATTGAATTAATTTGAGCAACAAAAACAAAAATTATTATTTATTTATTACATAAATCAGTTAATGTAATTAAACTTTAGGTTAATTTATAAGTAATTAATAAATATATATATAATATCTATTTTTTCAAAGGAATGTATTTTAATCATAACAGTAAATAAACAAGTAGACTATAGAATAAACATTGAACAAACCACAGCAACATTATTAATTAATTTACAAGTTTGGTCTAATTAACAATTGGAATATAATAACTAATCTCCAGACGTTAATGCAGCTAGTTTAAATAATGTATGTATGCGTAATCATTAAGTAAGGTTGGTGGGGTGATGAAGATAAAAAAAGGAAAAATAAAAAATGACTCATAAATGACAAAGCAGACACAACTTAAAAGTGAGCTAAAGTTTATTGTCCAGGATAGTAGGATCCTTCTTTTCAACTGTTTGCAAACTTGTCGGATTCTGGAATTATCCGGATCCCAGATAAGATCAACTTAGAAAGAAAGAATTAATTAATTTCCTTGGCATTGAGAAAACATGTTCTACATCATTACAAAAAAAAAAACAATTGAACAGTTAGCCCGGTAGGGGTAATGTAAGAAGAAAAGTAGCTTACCCAAAAAGTTTATCAATAATTTAGTGGTCATTTCTTCCAAATTAAAATTTGACAGTGCGATAATAAAAAACAACGCGCCTAGACGTACATATTACCCCTACGCCTACAGTTTGTACTTATTTTTTGTTATAATAATACCCCAAGATTGTATTTTTTTTACTTTACTCTTACGTAATTTTTTTATCCCTACAGTTTGTAATTTTTTACCCAATTATTTTATGTTCTGCGAGATTTTATGTAAATTAATCTATTGGAATTTGTTTTAGATAAAAAGAAGCCAAGACGGCGACCCAACACTGCTAGTCTATCGTAACTCCAACAACCGAAACCGCCATCCACGTCTATAGTGCCCAGACAGGCCCTGTTGGAAACGTCGTAGACGCCAATACAATGACGTCCGTCGGCCTCAAAAGGAACCAACCAATGGGCGGTTGGCCCAATGTAGAACAATTCTAATCCACCAATAGGATTCCAGGGGCCACAATCTAGAGTACTGAAGGTGCAATCAAACTCCAGGGAATTATTTGAATAATCCGCCCTGTACAAATAGACTTCCAATAAACTTTTGTTTATCTGATAGAATCCGAAATAGCTACCCAAAGAGCTGACCAAACGACCGGGGTTCTCTAATGCAGTTAAACCTAGAACTTCGAGATTATTTGTGTCGATAATGATTACGTTATTGTTGCTAGTAGCAACCCAGCCGACACCAATGCCCGCACCCACGTGGACACCAACTACTGTACCCGCAACCTCTCTCTTAAACTCATTGTTATAAATGCATAAATGCTTTATTTCGACTCTGTCGAGTCCTCGTCTCATACGGAAACCGAATACACAATATTCAGTAGAAGCTAACCAATTGTTATTATCACCTCTCAAGAGTTTAACATGTTCCTTGTTGGGATATTCGCAAGCAGTTTGTCCAGTCAGGTCTACAGGCTGTCCACAACGTGAAAACTTATTTGTTTCTTTGCTGATATTAAATATCAAAATTCGGTTATTTTCAGCATCGCTCATAGCTAGATTATTGTGCCAATCTGTGCCAATCGTTCCAACTCTATTAACTCCAAACAACCCACAGTTTATTGTACAACTCTCGACTAGTTGGGGGACTTCTGGAACATTTTTCTGGTATACATAACCATGAAGTCCTATTAAACGGTCGGTTTTAATTACCTCCGTTTGAGCCTGAACGTCATCAAGTATCTCATCTTCTCCATCCTTCTCATATGTTTGTGTTCCCACCGTCGTATTATTTAGCGCCTTGTCATCGATATCTTCGTGTTGACCGACTACAACCTTCCCAATTAATTTACTAAACGATTTTGAAATAACATTTTCTTCTACAGATTTAAATTTAATTTCTGGAAATTCAACAATTTCAATTTCATTTATCTCTATCGTAATGTCTTCGAAACGGCTAATAAGATCTTTAGCACCATTAAGTTGGTCCATTAGTTCTGAGTTGTTCAAATTGTAGTAATGTTCCGATCCTTTCGGTAAGTCAATTTCCTTAAGATATTTTTTGGTTTTGGATAATTTTTCTTTAGTTACAGAGTTTATATCTTGTACTTTTTGTTTCAACTTAATTTTAGCTGCTTCCAACATGTCTACCATGTTACCAATATGTTCGTCTATTTCATTCACGCATCGTTCAGTAACTTCATCAAACAATTCTAAAACATTTTCACAAATTGATAATCGCGATTGCAATAAATTATTGACAATTCGAGGACTTTCTTCCAATTTAAATCTGAAGTTTTCAGCAACATCAGCAGAAGGTAATACATCATGATCGTTATTGTGATGGTCTTTACAGACAAGCTTCTCGCAAACAAGACAGAATTGAGATGTTGAACATATATGAGGGACCCTAATCTTAGGCCTGGCTCCAGGCTGTTGTTTATCCTTTGAAGTTGGACCCATCTTGTCTTCAGTCTCAACACAAGATTCGTGCTGGTTTCGCTCATGGTGTAACTCGCACTCGTTACAGATTTCCAGATGACAATCTTTGCAAGGTGTTGTACCTTTCTCTTTGTTACAGCGCTCACAGACTTTACTCTCTCTAAATGTGTCTACCAACGAACCTACCAGATGGTTCTGCGCCAGGCCCGACAAAGATTCCACCTTCGTTACAATTCTACATTTGGGACATTCCAATGTAAAAGCGTCGCCAACTTCTTTTGAAAGGTCTTTAATGCAACTGAAACAAAAAGTATGCTGGCAAGAGAGAACTCTTGGGTTTAGGAGAATTCTGAAACACATAGGGCATTCTAAGTCACGTTCGATTCGATCCATTGAGTTCGATTCGACCCTTATAACTATTGAAGATAACGTTGCAGACTGACTATTATTGAAATTTACATAAAATTTATAAAAAAATCACTAAATTATCTTACAATTAATTAATGTGTAATTAATTTTTGCAGTTTAAGTATTGTTTTATTTCAACTAGCCTGTCTATAACGTATAACATTACACGAGTAATATAAGTCGTCAATAAGTCGAACTAACATCTAATATGTTCCCTAATATATCAGACGAGTATCAGACCAACTATTGGACCCTTCATTGTCCGGATAATGTTTGTTGATGATACGAGATATTCATTTCCAAAGTTCATTGACTTATTTCCAATTGGCTTATATGGAATGCGGAAATAATTATTGGGTGAAGTGGTAAACCTTATACTTGGTTGTGGGTATTGTGAGGATATTATGATGTATATATGTGTGCAAACAACTGAGTAACACTCCCAGAGAACCGAACTGACACTGTTAGAGGGTGGGTCAATATTGGTAAATAGTTGTTGTCGTTTATTGTTACCATTTTGACATGCTAATAACTTTGTCGAATTTAAAGCTGTTGAGTTGAAAATTTGTAGGAATTAATAAAACCAAAAGTTGTGATTTTTACGACCTTTAGATACCATTAGTTCAACTTTCTGCAGCTAGAGGGCCGTTCAAGCTGATATTTGGCAGATTTGCACTAGGCCATTAGGCAGATAAACATGCAAGACAGTAAACCATATATTGGCTACATCTTTGTTGGGACGGTAATCCCTCGGCAGTTCTCCAGTCTACCGCTAGTGGGCTGAAATGAAAAGATTTTAGAAATATCTAAAATGAAAAATTATATGTTTTTTTGCTGAATCAGAAGTGGCAGGGTGTTGGATTGTATGATACTGACATCATACAATACATAACTAACTCTAGGTAAAATTGGACGACTTATTGGTCAGAACTTTTAGAGAACGTTTAGAGACTGTCATTATCATTTATAGTTATGATGGTTTATATTATCATTTAAAAGTTTTGTCTTAATTAAGAAGAACCTAATGACTTAATTATATAATTTTTGGTTGAAGCAGTATCCCCCCCCCCCCCCACTTGGACCCTTCCCATGTCCAATGGAAGTATTGTGAATATTAATATCATATAATGAATATTTATGTTTACTCGTAATTTGTAATTTATAACCATTGACCTGTCATTAGCAACAAATTATTCTTTCAAAACTTGGGGTAATGTAATTGAATGGTGTAACCTTTAACTCACTAACTGTAACCTTCGACTCAGTATTTTGTAACCTGCTTTGACTTGCCATTTTCGAAAGATAAATTTTGTAACCTTCGACACGTTGTAACCTTTGACTCTTTGTAACTTTCGACGCGGAATCCGGTGTGACTGGGTGGACTAGAGCAAGCGCTCCTTGGAATGAGGGAGCTGGAAGTATAGGGTGGATACGGGGCATTTTAATAACTAAATTAAGTTTAGATCAATTAAAACCACATTTCTTATAGCAAATCACTTGAACTAATTAAAAACTATAATGGAATGGGGTATGAGGATTACATCTGTATAATTTTTAAGTATAATTATTAAAATCTTCTCCTAGAAAATAACTAATTACAATTAAAGGACAGTCAGAAAAATCTAAGCTCAGAATAGGATAAGCTCGCTTACTTTCGTGGCTCGCCCCACCAACTTTGTACGAAGTTACACTACCATCAATCTGATTGGCTGACTCACATAGCAAACTTCTCCTTTAATATGCCTATAAATGTAAGTTAAATATCTTTATATACTTTACTACCTTTTGAGAAATTAAAGATTTTCGATCTTTAAATAATATTATTAGTGGAGTGGTTACAGATGATCGTTTCGGATTATTTCTGTATATAATTTCTGTAAGTATGTGAGAACAGCACTAATAATCGCCTTTGAAAATTCATATATTTCAATGCATTACTGCTGTTATTACAGGTATTCCTGTTTGTTTTGTTACCAACGGTTTCCCTACGGAGCTGGAGCCAGACTCCCTAAATTTTATATCCAAATATAAGATTAAACAATAAGACCTGATTCGTATCTGGTACTTTCGCATCTTAAGTCTGCGGCTTTACGTAAATAACAACAACAACAACAACAAAAATTACATTCCTCTTTGACACTTTCCCTCTTTCCTACTTTCCTACAACAACTATATATCTCTATTAAAGAGTCAGTTTCGTTATAAAACTTCATACATACATAGGCCTACATTCTGCAAAAGTGTTATAACCCTTATAGGCCTGTCTGCTGTCTCTACTTTGCATAGAGTAATTTACTATTTACACACAATTAATAATTAGGTAATTATAATATTACTTTACATGTACTCCCCGCGTCACACAGCACACAGACCGGCGTTAGAATATGTGCCTCGCTCCTATTTGGATGCGGGAATGGCAAGCTGTAGTCGTAGTCGTGCGATTTCACCAATGTTTTCACTGGAGTGTGAGTCTCACCCACCCAGATAGTCGACATTATCGGACCAGTGTGTCACTGGTGTAGATCAGATTCGGTGCAGTGGCGGATCCAAGGGGGGGCATACCAGGCGACCGCCGGGGGTGTCAAAAATTGGCCATCATAAGGAATTTAGAGAAATTCATGTTTAGTGCGAGCAGTTTAAAGTAAGGTTTGCTATTTCCTTATACATTGAACTGGTTACTACAGCAGCAGAAGGAGAGAGCTGTCGTCTCCAAAGCTATTATTATTGGGAAATCACAAAATAGCACACGCACTCCCTATGCCATACTGTACAATTTCATGTTAAACCCAAGACAAACACGTGACCAGCAACACTCGACAGGCATGCTGTCCAACCACTATCAATGGCTGGCAGTGGGTGGCTTCCTGAGACTTGAAATCTAACCTTGGCTCAATGGGAGGAAGATATATTTAGCCTAAGCTTATTAGTCAACTGATTGCTTGAGACACACTCCCTTATTGCTAAACTCTGCCCCAGGGCTCCCCCCACTGCGTTATTTTAACACATCGCGCTATTTCCAAAATTTTGCATTATTCGACTATTATTGAGCAAAAAACATTAATGTTGCGTTATTTCTTGATTTTCTATAAAAAGAAAAGTAATGGAATTAATAAACTTTGTAAGTTATAACTGCAATTATCAGATTATAATGGTGGCGATATATCAAAATTATATAAATAAAGTTGCACCTATAAGGAACTTTTACTTTGAGAATCTATCTTTGATTTGGTCCCTCCCCTCCCCAATTACAAGACGAGGATTAACATTTAAATACATTTAAATTTCAATATAACTAAAATATTTCAGTTACTGTACGTTGAACAATTTTTAATTCTATTCATTGCCACATCCATTGCCTACGAGCAATTTTGACTGAAATATACCTGGGGCCTATTTATACACAATACAGCCCAAAAATGCCGGTTTGGGACCTTTTCTCTCTTAACTGAATCCAAATCATTTTTAGCCAACATTACTCGACAGCCTTCTGGCGTTAGATCCTCTATGTTCCATATTTTAACTGATTTCAGTCAGAATTGTTCGAGAAATACTTCCAGAATTATTCGAAACTTTACATCTTTCCTAAGATACTGTATACGTGAAAAATATCGTTTTAGCCATTTTATTAATATCTTTACTTTATCTTGGGTGCCTTTGTGATGAAATTGCCGTATACAATTGAAAAAATGCTTGTGTGTTTTAAATCTCCATTAAATTCTGCACAGGATATGATCATTAAAATTTGACAATTGGGCCTGGAGCCCAGCCCAGTCAGGGAAATGATGTATTAAATTGGTTACCTTGTAGTCTTGGCTAGCCAATTTGGAATTTAGTCCTGTCTTTCTTTCTGTTGCTGCCACTTTATACTGTTATACAGTTGTTAAAAATTATTTTACACACATTTTGCACGTTATTTTAATCAAAACAATAAACTAAACACAATAGAACAGGTTACAGCTTGAAGTACAAAAGGTGTATCAATGACATTTATTTTTGTTTCGCCTGCCCTGTGAAAAAATCCTGGATCCGCCCCTGATTCGGTGTGAGTTAGTTTCACCTCCCTCTCCCTTCTTGCTGGGTGAGCCAGAATTTTTATTTTCGCTTTCAATATTTAGCTACCAGCCTTTGAAAAAATGTGACCCCGTTGATATTGAACCAGTTACACCGCAGTTATTCGTCAACCAAATAGTGATTAGTGGCCTAATGATGGAAAGCTGACCGACGTGCAAGGATTCCAAATATTATGTATAATTTGGTTGGGCGTTCGAAAGTTGAATTGTTTTGCATCTGGGCGTTTCTCATTTGCATCTTTTATTAAAATTTATTTTAACTAGAACGCCATCAAGATAGCTTTAAACGAACCTGTCTTACACAGACTCCAAGAAACAGATGGGATTGGAAGATGCAAACCAAGAATGACTTGCATCAACCAAACAAACTGCCTCCCATCTATTGTAAAACACAGTCTTACCGTATAAGTAAATCACAATCACAATTAGTCGAAGGGATACTGAGAAGAGGAGATTAAACTTTTCCAAAAGAGGAGATTAAGCTGGGGATAGGTAAACTTGAAAGAAGGAAAGCCGCTGGTGCTGACCCTTTTCTTAATGAATTCTATTATCGTGGCTGAAGACGAGTTAATAACGCCGGTTGCAGTAATCTTCAATGAGGTACTACACTCAAGGTACTAAGGTCGGATGCAATCATTAATCCTATTTATAAAGGTAAAGGACATTAGGAGAACTGGTTAATTATAGGTGTATATCCCTGCATTGGAGTAATTTTTTAGAGTATTTCTGAGTTATTACCGCATGCTTATGCTGGTTTTCGGCCAGGTTAGTGTTTCGCACAGTAGACCAACTCTTCACTTTACGCGGCCTAATTGGGTGACTACAAAATAAAGACCCAATTAAGTAACGTGAATAATCTTGTAACATTTGTTAACTCTCATTTATTGTTTTGGTTCCACCAACACGCCTATGTAGACTGCTCCTTTAATGGCGATGGGACCTAACGCGACTTTACCTCATTGTTTTGTACAGAACGGACTGGTATTACCTTTTGTGTCAGCAAGCTGACAGGGGGGGGGGGGGGGAGTGTTAGTGGATTAATACCAAACCAATAAGCGTCATAATTAGGAGAGTAACAACTATGGATGAATTATTGGCTACAGAGTGAGTAATGGCATTACATGGTTATAAAACCACTAAGAAAGGTGTGAACTCATGATGAGGTTCAAATCGAGTGTTAAATATTGCGTATTGGCAGACAGAACAATGATGCAATAAAGTACTGTAGGAGTGTAATACAGTAGGAACAATGCATCTGGTTATTTGTTGCAGTAAAAGGGGACTATTATTACATAGAAAGGGAATACCAGGGATTACTCACGGCTGAGAGAGGGGTAGCTAACATTTTGGTGTATAACAGGTGAAGGTGTTATTTGGATTATTATTAGAGATTTGTCAGATGTTGGTAGAGATTATTGTCAATATTGCGGTGTAGATAATATGGTGTTTCTGATTAAGAACTTCATTCCTTATGTGCATTTCTACATTAAATGTCACCTTTCCTATAACTCTCCTATATTACTTTACTGTTGTATATTATTGTGTTATTGTTATTACGCTACTTCGCACCGTACGTGCAATAACTATTATTGGTGAGAGATATTAGATATTATCTAGTAAATGCCATTATACTACTACAAGTCAAACTGAACCATCTTATTTGTGACACTGATTCCGGGGTCTAACGCATATCCTCGACAGGCTACTGGTTGACCAACAGCAGGTTTCCTGAGCGAAACCGGAAGTTACGTGGGAAGGCGAGAGCACACAATAGCATACAATAAAAAATTAAAAAAATTAACAAATTAGCTAGTGCTTTTTTTTGTTCTAGAACAAAACATATTTGTCCTAGAACAAAATTTTTATGTTAAATGAATAGATAATTATGTTTTAGAACATTTAAAAAAAAAAAAAATCTAGCTAGTATAAAAAATTTAAACGTAACAAAATGTAATTGTACCCGTAGAGTATATTACAATCTAAATATAATTATATTGAATATAATATAGGTGGCACGGCAAACTGTAAGAGAGCCCATGTTGTTTATGTATGAAAAGCTATGTAATAGCAAGGCCATCGTAATATTACAATGGCCTCCTTCACTATAACCTCAGAACCAGAAAGTCGTCAGAATCTCCCGGAATATGGTGTCGTAATTCGAGACAGTTCGTGGCAAGTTATTCTAACCAAAACAATAAACGAAAATAAATAGTACGGGCTACAGTTATTTTTTGAGAGTATTAGTAGTAGTAGTAATTAAATACATTGTATTTAAGGTACCGGTCTCTAAGCAACCTAGATTTAGTATAACGACATGATAGGATTTAATTATCAGAACCGCCATTCTTTAACTAGACGAAATTTGAAACCGAACACCAAGAAAATTCAAGTTCGAAGCAGATCGCTGTTGGTGCATTTCCAAAAGAACATAATAATAGATGACATTCCTATTACCTATTAACACATTTATTCTATTTGGACCTAATCTAAAAGAGAATTGTTTTCTTAAACACCGGATGTAACATGTTAACTACCTATGCTACATTCGGAAGAAGAGTTCTAATTAACTCGCCTGAATCAAACGCTTTAGAAAGTTCACTTTTTGATCCCCATCACGCTGCTGAAAACGCCATCGCGGTCAAACCACCTGTTAAGGAGGTCGGCATGCTGTGATTGGTCAATTTTTCCAGACTCCTTATCTCGAGATTCATGGTCCTACGAATTACCAAAAAAAACACAAAATTACCCAAAAATACACAAAAAAAAAACACAAAAAATAAAAAAAACGCAAAAATTAACACAAATAAAACAAAAAAACGCAATTATTAAACTTACCCAAAAAGACAAAAATAATTCATATCCTATATATAGTTATAAACTGATGTCAGTACTGTCAGGAACACTGGTCACAATATGTCTAATTTACAGCCAGAATGTGTCCGTGGAAAACGTTCTCAGAGTGAAATTTCCCCATAGAAAACAATGCTAAATTTCATTTGAAAACCGGCAGTGCATTTTTAAGAATCCTGTGCCGGCTTGTCTACAAAATTATGCCATTAGACTCGCCATCAACTTCCCTATCACCCATGACATTTGAGACTTAGATCATCCGCATCGTTGGGATAACTATCATAATATTAAAAATAAAAATGTGCCCAGCTTCTGCCTTGAGTACTAGTGGAGTTACAACCAAAATATGTCCGGAAATATAATCGCAGCCTGTGAAGGACAAATAGTGGCTGCACAGACACTTTCTGGCTGTAAATATGTGGACAATTTTTGACCAGTGTTCCTAACTGCAGTACTGCACAGACAGCAGTCATGTGTGCTGGTATCAGTAGTGCGATTTAGTATTTTGGTTATGTTAGATACCGGTACAGGTAATGAGGTATTGAATAGGCCATACATAGCAATATGTATATATTTTGTTTTATATATATATATATATATATATGTATATTATATTTTTGTGTGATTTTTTGTGTTTTTTTGTATTTTTTTGGGTAATATTACGTTTTTTTGGGTAATTTGTAGGACCCCTAGATCAATTATTCACTCCTTGAGTGCTGCCGAAGTACAAGATTAAAATGTTCTCTGGCGTGGTCCTCACGGCGAAAGCAATGTCCTGCAATAGCGGTAGGCGATTTTGTTCTAAGTGTTCATTTAAGCTTGTGGGGAAACTCTACGCTGACAACCACTGCCAACAATGGTTATGAATATGTGTCCTGAGTTCGCGACTCGTGTGCATTGTTTTGGTGACCCATCCACCGCCAAATACCAACCCCCCCCCCCCCCCCCCCACCAAAAAAATGTTTCATTTAACATGTATTTACAATAACTAATTGTTGTGGAATACTGTATATATTATTATTGATGTACTCCTGATGCGTATGCATGGTTGTAAATTTTGCACTTAATTTCTAGAATAATTCACTTTAGTGCAAATAATTATAATTTATATAATGTTCTCTGGTATCTCTGGTGTGTTCCAAAAGACCTCCACTTCCACCAGCTTAGGGTTATGTGTTACTTCCACATATAATAATACATGTGTAATATAAATTGGGGGGGTTTATGCGCCTGTCGATTTATACGAATCGACAGGCGCAACAAAAGTATTTGGAATATTATGCCCATGTATATTTATATATGTAAGCCTTCAAGTATAAACAAAACTGACCTTAACAAAATCAAGGTAGGCATTTGTTATTTTCCATCAGCAACATGGGCTTTAACTTTTAACTTTACATGGGATTAATAATACTGTAATATTCTAAAACAATACCACATGGCCAACGCCGTCGGCCATGCACTCGCACGGCGCAAATGCTCCATTTGCGCTCTCCACCTGGATTTAGTATAACGACATGATAGGATTTAATTATCAGAACCGCCATTCTTTAACTAGACGAAATTTGAAACCGAACACCAAGAAAATTCAAGTTCGAAGCAGATCGCTGTTGGTGCATTTCCAAAAGAACATAATAATAGATGACATTCCTATTACCTATTAACACATTTATTCTATTTGGACCTAATCTAAAAGAGAATTGTTTTCTTAAACACCGGATGTAACATGTTAACTACCTATGCTACATTCGGAAGAAGAGTTCTAATTAACTCGCCTGAATCAAACGCTTTAGAAAGTTCACTTTTTGATCTTGCTGGGAAATGGAAGATGGGTCCGTGACTTGGCATAACCAAAGTACAGTAGTTCTGTATACCTAATTGTACAGAAGTGCGGGTCGCATCCTTTTTAACCTTGATCTTTATTCAGATACCTGCTGTGTTCCTCCGCTAAGCTAGGCGTTTCAGCTACAGGCGCACTATAATTAATAGGTCTCTACGGGGGTGCATTTTGCTGGACTTTTATACTTTTGGGGCGAGCCACGTTCTATGCATTGATATAGCAATATGTTGTAATTAGTTTAATGAGTTTCTGCGAGTCTGCGAGATATCTTTTTATTCTCATAAGTCTCACTAACATTGAGATTACTCACAACTGATGAATAGTGTAGCATATATTTAGTGTAGCCCAATTATTTAAAACAAAAATTCAACAGAGTACGCGATACACACTCTTACAGTACCAGAGCTAGTGCTTCAAACTTCTACCTCCCGAATTGTAAATCCTTCGAATCTGATACTTTCTTTTTTAACGGCATTAAAAATTGGAACGCTCTGCCTAATGAAATTAAAAACCTAAATAATCAACATTCTTTTAAATCTGCAGTTAAATCTCACCTCCGTGTGCAATGAAAAAATAGGTACAATAGTCCTACAGTAAGTTATTAGTTTATTAATTATTTACTATTTATACTGTAATTACGTTTTATAATAAATTGTTCTGTACATTACATCTTTATCGTTGAGTCGGGCATTGTCACGCTCTCGGTAAAGTTGTACATGTACATAGTGTAATTACGTTTTATATTGGTTTTAGGTTAGCGTAGTGTAATATTGTATTTGTAACCAAGTAACATAAAGGACCCCCTTGGAAATAAGCTGCAAAGCTTTAGGGGTGATCCTAATGTTGGACAATACCTTTATACAGGTACATTGTTTGGTGTATTTGTTATTGTTTTTACATAATGTAGAAATAAATCTATCTATCTATATGGTGTTCAATATGGGTTACCCAACAACTATGAATTGTTGGAGAGGGTTAAATCAGTAAATCTTTACCTACAGAAACTCACGATAACCCAATAAGATGGTTTTACACTGTGATTAACTATGGTATTGTAAATCAATTTATTTTTAAGTGAGTAGGATATAGGGGCGATTAGTTTAATAATTCAATTAATGTATCTGCTTATATACTGTAGTACATAATAGTAGGTATAATTTTAAACATTTATCTTGTATAAAAAATTCTTACTTATTGAGTTAATTGAACACCTGAGACCCACATAATTTTACAACCGCTGTAAACTAAATTATTTTACTCGCTATAAATATTCATGAGTGAACATATTGGCTCAGTTAGGTTTTCCAAACCACATGAACAATGCAATTATTATTTAATTATTATTATATATGGTTTGTTTGAATTTTAATTAGTCGCGTAAGGTAAGTAAGTACTGTAGGCCTAATGCTTACAGGTAGACTGCGTAATCCCTGGCCTAGTGGCCGAAGAAAATTTACTTTACTTTTTTTTTTTACTTTTTTGCACCGCATACTGAGACCTAAACGCAGCATTAACTGATTACGGGAAGGTTTTTTGCTTAAAAAAATCTTCTATTTATTTTTTGCTGATTAATCTCTTAATTTTTAATATTTTCCTACATTTAGGTTAAAAGGAAATCCCAGTATGATGACGTCAATACAGCGCCTAATTATTTTATACACAATTTGTCTTATTGGTGTAATGGCATTTCCAGAAAACCCAACACGGCACCTATCACATCAACACCACAGGTAGAAGAGTGTTACACTTCATAGCACTTTATAAAAATAATTAATGAAGGATAACCTACAGATTGACTGTAGGTTCTACAGGAATTAATTCATGTCACTTTTCAAGTGCTGTTAACTATAATCACAGTAATTATTATCAAATAAAAATTGAGTTTGGATAACAGAATAAATTTTGTGTAGAAGCAGAAACTTTATACCTGTCATGTCATGTTTTTATGTTCATATTTATGTTGTTAATTAAACCAACAATGTTAAAACAAACAAGGATATATTTGATTAAATACTGTCACTAAATTGTAAGACAACATTTATAAATAATTCTATTTTTATTTACATATTTTAATTTATTCACAGAAATTTAGTGAAATTCCCAATGTTAAAGAGATCATGGGAATACTTCAGCTGCGCGAGTTGTATCAAGAACTGCAGAGGAAATCGTTACTGCGAGGAATTCTGTGCTGATACATGTTTGGGCTGAACAGATGTTGTACGGAAATTTCCTTGTTACTGTCAGAAATAATGATTTATTTTGAACTTTGAAGTGGAATTGGATTAAAAATCTATTGTACTTGCGTTTATGGATAATTATATAAAATCTTAGTTGTTTCATTAAAAATCATCATATCTATTAATTTGCATGGAATTATTAATTTCACACTTCAAATCACCGGACGACATAATTTCCAACCTTATATCGCAGTGCGACATTATTTCTCAGTATGTCCGCTACGCCATACGTTTACGATATATGTCGCAGTTACGTCACCGCGTTAGATTATTACCATTACACTAAAAATTCTGAAATTAATGTGATTCGAACCAACGACCCTTCCATTCACAACCCTGCGTAATATCCACTACAATACTTTGGTACGATATAAATGGCTCAATAACAGAAAAGTAGCCAAAAAAGAAAAACAAGAAAAAAATGTAAATTAAAAAAAAATTAAAAAAAATTAGCATTATCCCAGTTCTACTGAATAAAATTTCATGAAATAAAATGTTAAAGGTAGACTTTTTTTCATCAGCAATCAAGGAAACAATATTTGACACGGAAAACGTGATTATTTGAAAAAATGTGTAGTTAATAAATAAGTAGTTGTAGTTTCTATCAGAAGGATATACCAAATGAAAACTGAAAATTTGTCTTTAATTAAAAGAAGAAAAACATCACAATTTCTAGATGTAATACCTAGCGCGCAGGGGGTTCTAGAACACATTATTTTCTACTACACCCCTAATATGCCCCCAATGGAAAAAATATAATATTATCAATTATTGTGGTTACAGAATACATTATTGCTGTTGTAAGTATCTGAAACTTCTCATATATTTCATTTATTATGTGTTGAACTATTTCGATATCTATCGGTTAGAAAACCAGCCACTATTTGTTTATAATACACTAATCGCATATTCATCATTGTTAATTTATCGGATATGCAGATCAAAGTCGAAATGTCCAAATGACAAAATAACTCTTAATATCTTAATTAAATTCAATATCAATATTAATGTCTGAAATCACCATAAATGTTTGTTCTAGTTTTAATTAATTAAGGAAGTTAAGTAAATTAGCACTTATTGTGCCCTGAACAGATAAATTTGATACGCGAACAACCTAAGAAGGAGTGGTTGTTATCACCATGCTATACAGGTGGTGTTTAATACATTTAAATATATTACCTAACAGCAACATTCATATTACATATTGTACATATTGTATGGGAACTGCAAAAAGTGTAAAATTTGTAGGGAATCATTTTTTATTGGATCAATTAAATTTATTTTTAATTTCCTCAAACGCCGAATTTCTCTAAGGACAAAAAAGTAGAAAACGTTTAAACGAAAAATCAAAAAATGTCACACACACAAATCAGAAGTATGCCTACAGATAACACCAAACTTTAGCTTTCAATTAATTGCCTATACAGATGTAAATCAGTCCATTGGTGTTACAGTATCTATTTACAGTTAGTTAAAGGATAGATAGGTTTACCGGAGTTTCCATAAAAACTGAAAGCAATTTCAGTTATACGTAAATTTATTATGTTTTGTAAAAAAAAATTTTTTTGGGGGGCGGGGGTTGTGTACCTGAATAAAGATACTGCATTCCAGTTATGTTACAAATATCACTCAAATTTTTATTTATTGAGATATTTCCAATAAATTTGGTTTATTTAACCTCATTTTGAGGTGCATTACATTAAGGTTTTTACAACCATTAATTTTCTTTCACAATAAATAACCTACAGACAACAACTTTGCCTTGAAACAGCATAATATGAATCTTTGTAACCTTTTTACATATTATTATTATTAAAAAATTATCAATGCGTCCAAAAACTGAAAACTTCAGCTTCTTGGGATAGGGTCCAATATTAATTTATTTTTATTGCTTTGATTTGTTTTTACTCAATTTCGCACTGAGCCACTTTCCACTATGACCCGGTATCACATTCCAAACTTTTTGGAAATCGACCACTACTACTTATGCAGGGCGAGAGCAATATGCTGACCTGTAAACTGGGAAAAATATTAAAAATAAATGGTTAGAATTTAAATTAAACGAACAACATTATTTTCTATAATTTAAATTAGGATATATTTTGTGCTGATATATAATGGATCTTATACCACTAGAATCTACGTCCACCTCACCAAACGATCCCAGTTACTACAATGTCCCTTCGGTTGTTAAGGAATCAAGTTACTACAACATTCCGTCGAATTATGAAATCTCTACAGAAATAAAAAAGGAGCCAGTTATTGATTATCGCGATACCGTTAATGTGTCTGAGGAATCTAGCGTAAAAGCTAACGGGTCTGGAAGTTATGATCAGGACAATGTTGAAGATCCACAATTAGGGTTTATCGAGTATTTTATAACAAAATGTAAAGAAGAAACGATGGAGTTGAAAGTGAAACCCTGGAAGACTATAATGGTAGGCCTTATAGTTCTGATAATTCTTTATGTAATTGGCATGGCAACAATCATTGTTAGATTGAGAAGTGATAACAATGATATCCTTGATAAAATAACAAAGCAAAGGGAAGTCTTTAATGAAGAAATCAAATTACAAGAAAGTTTATTTATTGATAAACTTGAGAAGCAAAAGAATCAATTAATAAGAAGTCTATTGTGTCCCAATTCACAATCAAATAATTCGGTTAATTTCTACAACAGTCCAATTGGACTACATGGGTTGATCCGATGTGATACTTATGGGCCTAACGGACCGTGGTTGCTTATACAGCGTAGAAAAGATGGGCATGTGAATTTCTATCGAGACTGGGCTGATTATACAGCCGGATTTGGGGATATTCAGAATGAATTCTGGTTGGGTTTAGATAAAATACATAAACTGTCTAAATGTGGTGTTTCGTTAAGAATTGACATGTGGTTGAATGGAATTAGTAAATATGCGGAATATTCTTCTTTCCGAATCGAAAATGCTTCAACGAATTACTCATTGGCTATATCGGGTTACTATGGTGACGCTGGTGATTCTATAATAGTTGGCAGCCCAGATGATGATGCATATCTTACTGGGCAACCCTTCAGTACTAAAGACAAGGACCATGACTCATGGGACGACGGCAACTGTGCCGCCACGTACAAAGGGGCCTGGTGGTACAATAACTGTAGCAATTCGAGTCCTAATGGCGTGTACGGTGGGTGGAGTAATGGTAAAGGTCTTCTTTGGCTGCCCTGGACAAACAAGTTAGACAAAGTTGAAATAAAACTAAAAATAAACTTGTAATCGCAATTCGATTCAAATTAATGTATTTTAATTTCCAGACTACCCGTCTATAAAGTTGCACATTTATGAACCTTAATGTTACCTAACGCATTTACTACGGAGTTATTCACTATATTTAATTAAATTAATAACAAAACATGCTGGAAGATACAACTAACGGTTTCACACCAAGAAGGGACTACTATGAGGCCGTGTTAGAGGGATACTGTATGGCACAGCTGTCGGTTTAGTACAGCAACAGCTGTCGTTCTCGAACGAAACTTTTCGAGCAACAGCTGTCGGTTTCGTACGAAACGTTACGAACAACAGCTGTCTGTTTCGTACTAAACGTTTATAGTAACAGCTGTCTGTTTCGTACTAAACGTTTATAGTAACAGATGTCGGTTTAGTACGAAACTTTACGAGCAACAGCTGTCGGTTTAGTACGAAACTTTTCGAGACAGCTGTCGGTTTCGTACGAAACTTTTCGAGACAGCTGTCGGTTTCGTACGAAACTTTTCGAGACAGCTGTCGGTTTCGTACGAAACTTTTCGAACTACAGCTGTCTGAACTTTTCGATTAACAGCTATCGGCGTTTCTGAAAAAGAAAGTTTCGTCTACGGTGGCCAATTGAGAGTATTCCACGGCTCAATTACTTTATATCTTCATGCAAACAGGATGACTTCTTCTCAATTCTACATTGCCTTTATATTTTTACCTTATTGAATTATTGATTTCGCTACCGGTATATCAACTGAATCCTGAATCTTAAATAGGAATTTGTATGGGGGAGGTGAATAGTAATTACTCAGGGGGAATATATTGAACTTGGGGTTTTGGTTCCATTAGTCAAAACATCCAGACATAACAAACTAATTGAATATTCTCATATCCTTTTTTACAAATCAAACTGATCGCCTGGACATAAAAGCCACAAACATCCCCCAACAAACACCCTACCCTTCCCCAAACCACCAGACCCTTGTTCACCCCCCCCCCCCCCCCCCCCCCCAATAAAGAACCCCATCTACACCCCAACCCTAACCCCACCCCCACCCACACCTCACTACTCCCCCATACCGCCACACCCCTGTCCCACCCCCTCAAACAAAGACCCCCACAAACACCCCAATCCGCACCCCCACCCACACCTCTCTACTCCCCCATACCGCCACACCCCTGTCCCACCCACCCCCTCAAACAAAGACCCCCACAAACACCCCAATCCGCACCCCCACTCACACCTCACTACTCCCCCATACCGCCACACCCCTGTCCCACCCACCCCCTCAAACAAAGACCCCCACAAACACCCCAATCCGCACCCCCACCCACACCTCTCTACTCCCCCATACCGCCACACCCCTGTCCCACCCACCCCCTCAAACAAAGACCCCCACAAACACCCCAATCCGCGCCCCCACCCACACCTCTCTACTCCCCCATACCGCCACACCCCTGTCCCAACCACCCCCTCAAACAAAGACCCCCACAAACACCCCAATCCGCACCCCCACCCACACCTCTATACTCCCCCATACCGCCACACCCCTGTCCCACCCACCCCCTCAAACAAAGACCCCCACAAACACCCCAATCCGCACCCCCACTCACACCTCACTACTCCCCCATACCGCCACACCCCTGTCCCACCCACCCCCTCAAACAGAGACCCCCACAAACACCCCGATCCGCACCACCACTCACACCTCACTACTCCCCCATACCGCCACACCCCTGACCCACCCACCCCCTCAAACAAAGAACCCCATCTGCACCCCCACGCCACCCCCCTTTCTTTACAATTTCGTAAAGTAAGGATAATGTGAATAAACCATAAATAATTGTTGCGTTTGTAATATTTTCTATAGAAAATATCCATTAATTTGCGAAGACCCTAAATTAAAATTATAAAACTAAAATAACAAAACCAAATGTAATAATGGTCGATCTCTAGTCCTTCCCCCCTACAGCCTCCTCCCACTGTTTAGCCAGACTACGTCGCTTCTGTCGCAGTAAGCTTCCTGTACTCCGCACTCTCGGTTCCATCACTACTTGTTGCCCAGCAACCGGGGGACTCATACTTACGAACCCGCTGGTGTCCTGAGAACTTGTTCCCGACCTGCACAAAAATAAGACGACGATTTAAAATTGTGTCGGTGCGTTCAGCAACATTTCATTATGATCCCATTTTATAACAAAAAAACGATAATCATGATGATTTTATTTATGTTAACGTATCATATTATTAACATCCAAGATTAAAGCAATTTAAACACAAAGAATCTAAAAAAAATGAGTTTCCCGAAATTATTGTGGTGATTTAATTTTCCGCTTTATTTGAGATGCAGTTGTGTGGCGAGCAACGAGTTAAGCGAGCTTAGCATACCGGTATCACCGTTTCATACATTGCCTGTCTGCCGGTCGATCTATTTTTAGGCGGTATTTTTACATCTCATGGTACACATCAAGTATGAAATAGGATTTAGGAAGGGTTACTGACGTGTTCTCCAGCCTGCCGGTTGAGGGTGCTTAGGCAAGCGGTGGTACACGTATGATACGCTACTGTAGCTTATTGGAAGTCCGAACGAACGTTTCCGCTCATCCTGTTTAAATTATCGAATTTTAGAAAACATTTTATATAGTCTATACTGTAGATCTATTCAATTAATTATATTCATTATGTTTTTAGCTCAGGCTAATAAACAGAGGCGGCGCAAGGGGGGGGGGGGGGGTTATATTAAATATATACAGCAATTACAATAAGCAATAACTTTCATAACTCTCCATCCCCAACATTTACCTGGCCAATGGCGGGTCCTTGGGGGAGTGGGGGGGGGGGTATATTATATCAGTTCTGAGCTTGACCTGGTCATAATAAGTTCACATGTTCACTGTTCACATAGAAGTGAACAGTGGTGTAGCACCTACACAGCTGCTACAGTACAAGGCTAAATATAGTTGGAATAGGGGTGATGTAAATTAGGCACCCCGACGAGTTTTACGAGTTTTACAGAAACGACGTAGACGATTAGAAACTGGCTAACGAAGTGCGAGACTGCAGGATTCCTTTGAGAGGACTCAGTGAGAGTGAATACCCAAATACTTTTGATTAATAAATTAATTTATTAATTAATTACATCTTATGGAGATTATATCTTTCCTAACCTGCGTATCGCTCTTCTTACAATTTCAGTTTTCATTGCAGTAAACTTAAATTAATAGTAAATTATTACCTGCGTACTACAACTACAATGTCAGAGAAACGGTTGTCAGAACTAGCCCTTCTTAGTATAGAGTCAGAAACATTAGATAACTTAGAATTATATGTATTAATAATTATCGAATTAGCTTCACTCAAATCACATATAAGTTATTTTATAAATAGACATACTTTTTTAAAATAATTATTATACTCATAAAATTGGCACTCTCTCATTTTTGTGTAATTTTTGTTGGGGCGGGGGGGGGGGGGGGGGGGGGGCTCTCAATTCGCTGTGCCCCTGCTAATAATTGCAATATTAAGTTAGTAAAATAGTCATTGCAAACGTCTATTTATTATACTTCGCCCTTATAAACAATTTCGTAAACATTGTAAGTGATTTGATATATAGAATATAACATTGTGTCTCATTGTTTCCCCCAAGCTTGACACCAGAACAAAGCCGCCTCCGCTTGGCAGGACATTGTATTGCTTTCGTCATTGACAATTGATTGTGGACAATCTTGTGCTTTGGCAACCCCATGGAGCAAATAAGCATGGTGGACAGCCCTATGACGTTTCGTGAGACGCTTCTTAAAGGCCATTGGCCTTGAAGATGCGGATGATCTCGCGAAATGTCATGGGGGATAGGGAAGTTGTGGCGGCGCAATGTTTGATCGACAAGCCGGCATAGCATTCTTAAAAATGCAGCTGCAATGCAGCATGCCGATCCCAGTAGTAGTAGATATATAGAATCTAAACATTCAAGACAACATTGGAATTTGTATTTAGGGATTACGACTAGGTGTAGCCCCAGCCATACCGGCCAGCCCAACGAGAGATTCATAACTAATTTACCTCGTATCTTCCAGACTATCGGTTCCCCCAGGTGCACCACTTTGGGACTTCCTCGGAGAGACTCGTTTAGGTAAACCATCCGACTTCGTTGTCGTGGCAGATACTTTAGTAGACGTTGTAGATTCTGTAGACGAAGGATTCTTTGACTTTGTTGTTGAGATGGATGGAGTACCATCGCTGATTATTGGCGCTTTTATTCCGCGCGAAGAGATTGATGGATTAGTTTTTTGGTTATTTGTAGCGGTTTTTAACGGTTTAAAACGCTGACGGAACTTTGAATCGCGGATTAGAGGAAGTTCATCTACGTTGTCGAGAACGTCACCAGTGTTGTCCACCGTCTCAACGGCCTCCGACTCATCGATAAACTCGCGACTTTTCCTCAGCTCGCTTTCCTTCTCCTCGGCTTCCTCCATCTCTTTCCTCATGATGCTCCGCCCACTTAATTTCCGTTTTACTGTGGAAAATAAAAAACGGCGTTTAGAACTAAACCGCAATTCACTAGAATTCGATAAAAGAGCATAATAAGATAATATATATACTATTATATAATAATAATAATAATAATAATATTTAATCATTTGTATAGCGCCAACGTTACCGGTAGTATTCTATGGCGCTAATCAGAGTTAGGTTAGTCAATTTAAATAATCAGAGGACTAATATCAGAGCATAATATATACACTATCGGTATTATAGAGAGCATAGAGAATGATTTCAGAAATCGGAAAAAAACATCAGCCAATGGAATCCCATCCAAAGCGTTCCATTAGAACCAACAAAAACTCAATAAAGTTTAAGAATACCTGCGGTGTAATTGGTGAGATTTCGCAGTAGACGACTTTTTAAATCCTAGTAATAAAAATTCTGACGGATATTGTGGGGTCATTTGACCACATTATTCAAGGAGATAGTGTATATTAGATACCTGGGTTCCGTTTTGTCCTTTTCATTTGGCGGACCCATTCTGGTGTTTTTTCGTCCTCTGATGAATTCTCCCTACCAACAGTGTTCAATTTCTTATTGGTTGCAGCGTCATTGGTTGCCCCAGAAACACTTCCTACCGAATTTTTTGGCTTGTATGTTAACTTCGCCTGAAATAAAATCATTATATTCAAATATTACAAATAAAATTAATCAAAATTATGGGCATTTAAAAAATTACGTCAGCCAACACTCAACCCAACACTCCCCCCAACACTCCACCCAACACTCCACCCAACACTCCACCCAACACTCCACCCAACACTCCATCCAATACTCCACCCAACACTCCACCCAACACTCCACCCAATACTCCACCCAACACTCTACCCAACACTCCACTAAACACTCCACCCAACACTCCATCCAATACTCCAAGCAACACTCTATCCTACACTATATCTGACTCCACCAACACTCCACCCAACACTCCACCCAACACTCCACCCAATACTCCATCCAATACTCCACCCAACACTCCACCCAACACTCCACCCAACACTCCACCCAACACTCCACCCAACACTCCACCCAACACTCTACCCAACACTCCACTAAACACTCCACCCAACACTCCATCCAATACTCCAAGCAACACTCTATCCTACACTATATCTGAAACTCCACCCAACACTCCACCCAACACTCCACCCAACACTACATCCAATACTCCATCCAACACTCCACCCAACACTCCACCCAACACTCTACCCAACACTCCACCCAACACTCCATCCAATACTCCATGCAGCACTCTATTCCACACACTATATCTGAAACTCCATCCTACACTCATTCAAACAATCCATTGAACACTCCAGCTATCATTCCACCCAACATTCCACCCAACACTCCACCCAACACTCCATCCAACACTCCACCCAACACTCCACCCAACACTGCACCCAACACTCCACCAAACACTCCACCCAACACTCCACCCAACACTCCACCCAACACTCCATCCAACACTCCACCCAACACTCCACCCAACACTGCACCCAACACTCCACCCAACACTCCATCCAACACTCCACCCAACACTCCAACCAACACTCCATCCAACACTCCATCTAACACTCCATATAACACTCCACCTAACACTCCATCCAACACTCAAGACATTTATTAAGGATATGGATTGCTAGCCTCTTGCATTGTTCTGTTAACCTGACCTTTACAGGTTGCGTAGCAACCTCCATCGGACTATAAATTTTATCTTTCGCAGATCCTCGGAGTTTGAAGTTGTTCAACGCACTTTTTGCACCGGAAAATATCGGCGGTATTTGGATCTAAAATAAAATAAAAAACAAGGAAAATTAAGTAAGGAATAGAGAATGTGCAGAATCTGAAATTCTATGTAAATTACCAGTATAATGGTACCAGTATAATAAATAAAAATAAAATATTAAAAATAAATTAATTAGACCTTTGGTTTCTGTGGCAACGTCGGTACTGAGTTCCTTCTATTATTCCAGACATTTCCTCTGTCTTCTTTGTTTTTCGTCAACAATTGATTAACCAGAGGTTTTGAAGGAAAAAGTCCTGCATAAAAATGGTAAATAGGTTCTGCATGTCATATTATAGTTAACTAAAAGGTACATTTAGTCCTACACATATTAAATATTTACTCGAAAGAAAAGAATCATTTGAACAAAATCGCCAACTCTTCATTAAAGAAAATTATTTGAAAAAAGAAAGATCATCCGGTTTTATTGGCTATTCAGTAGATAATAAAAAGTTGTTAAAGAGAAGAGTAAATAACTCTTATAATTTGTAATAACAGACAATAAATGTTTGTATTTCAGTGTTGAAACAATAGAAGTAAAATCACCTGTATGCGAAGTATCCGATCCATTAGCAACCAAGAACTCGTTCTGCAACTTAGTTCGAACTCCGATCTCTAGTTGAGCCATCTCCCTATCGGTAGCCACGGCGTGCTCCCGTTGTAATTGGAGTCGGATCTCCTTATCGACGATGGATGTCGGAACTCTGTCGTCTGCGGGAGAGAAACTCCTCTCCGCCTCATCGTCGTCGCTAAGCTCCGGAGTCCTTAGCAACGGGGTGCTGAAAGCCGGAAGGTCCGGGTCGTTTATTATCGTCTGTTCGAAAAATAAATTGCGATCCAACTTCGGGATCATCGAGAGATCGAGAACGGGACACGGGAGGGAAGATCGCTTCTTCTGTTTCCTGAACGAGGAAACGAACTTTGGTTTCATAGGCCAATCTGGTGACTCACTTCTCGGTGTTGATTTCTTCTTTACATTAGTTTTAACATTTTTGGTTGACTTTTCAGCTTCAGATCTTAATTCTTGGATAACTTCCGGTGGCTTCTTGCGCTTTTCAACTGCTTCACATGTTTCCGACTTACTGGTTAATCTTGACCCCATAGAAACATTATTTACGTCAGCTTCAGATGGAGAAACAACACATTGTTGTAAATTGTTTTGTACGTCAATCTTCAACAAGTCGTGAGCAATACCAGGTAGTTTCGAAGTTTCAAGTGTAACAATGCTAGTAATATCTGGAATAATATCACGTGGTGCGTTGAATGATGGAATGTCTGTTTCACTTGTGCGCAAGTTGCTGGTTTCCTGTGAACTATTGTTCCATATTTCCACGGCCTCAAAACAAACATTACCACCTTTATTGATATCGGATTGGCTCATATTTTTAGAGTTCATATTTTCCAAACTATCTTCTTCTATTCCGCTCCTAATATCCTTATTAGGAGGCCGTTGTAATGCTGCTTTAGTAACTTCTTCTATGAATTTTTCAGCGTACTCTCTCCATTTGCTGTAAGATTTGTTTGTAAAGCTATCTAAGATATTGCTAACATTAACAACATTGAGACCACTAGAGGATTGTCCGCTCTGGGAACCAATGGAATCTATAGACATTGCACATGTTGAAGCCTGATTGGTAATATCGACATCGCGAAAATTATTAAAAGCGTTCCGTAGAGATGAATTGATCGCAGAATTAGCACTTATATTAGGCGCATTCATCGCAGAATTGGAATCACCACTTAGCGAAACAACTACATCAGCCTTTTGAGTCTCATTAATATCAGCAGGTTCATCCATGAAGGATGGAGGGGGAGGAACTATTAACATCTGTAAAGTCCCAACTGTTTTACATCCAGATTTCGATATTCCCGATAAGGAGCTACTGTTAATACTCGAATCAGTGAAATTAGGTAATGAAAGGCGAACGTTGAAGTCAGTTCCTCTAGATTCCAATGGACTATTCGAAACATTTATACAATCAGATGGTTGAGGATTCTGTCCCGTTTTGAAGGAAACCTCCTCACTTACGACTATCTCTTTTGTATCTTCTGCACAAACACTTGCAATGTCTTCTTCAACTGCGCCACTGATAGCTGATGTGGATTGAGTAACAACTGTACCGACATTTTCCTTGGAATTATTATATTGTGATGAATTTTCTGTATTTGCTTCTAATCGTTCAGAATTGACCTCATAATTTTCATCATATGGAACAATAAGTTGAGAATTAGAATTTAAATACTTTTGTTTGTCGTAAAAGTCTATAACTTGTTCCGCATCTTTTTTGTTCTCATCTGTGGAGTTTTCCGCATCTACCTGTAACTTGAAGCTATGTTCATCAAACTCAATGTTGGTAAGTACTTTCTCAGTAATAGTCGCTTCAGATATGGAATTATCATTGCTGTTGTTTGTTTTAAAACTTGTCTCTAAACTGTACATCGATGAAGGTTCTAGAAAATTTATATTAGTAGAGTTGTTGTCAGTAATATTGACAATTGAGTGTTCTTGAGATGTTTCATCATTAATCGAATCATCTTCAGTAATAATTAGACAGCCAACAGGACCTCCAACATTCGTATAAGTTGACTTATTATGTTTATCCGAGAGAGAATTGCCGCATATCTCTAAAGACGGATACTCCGAGAGAGACTCATCCAAAATATACATAGTATTCGGGTTTTTAGAAGGGTCGTTGGTATCATGTGGCTCCGAATGGAAGAAGTTTAAAGACGGTAACTTCGGAGGAGGTAAATCATTATCTTGATCATCCAACCAAAACTCGTCGTCTATTAACTCGTCTATGATTAATTCGAGTTCTCCAACGTCCTTGAGAGTGCCTTCCGACGCGTCGCTGCTGAAGCGAGACGTTAACTGTTCACTCCATTTATTTTGTACCGCAGCAGAACTCTGTTCGTAAGATTCCAAGGGATAACTCGGTTTATCGGTAACCGAAGAAACAATCTCGGATTCTAGAATGTTCGAGACGTTTGTAAGATCATCTGTAACCGTGTCAACGTCTTCCAAGTCGCAACTTATAACGACGAAACTAGAATTGGTTGTTCCGCTAACCGGATTCCTTTCTAAATCGTCAGACACAGCATTAGCTGGGCTCAAAGTTTCTCCAAATGATAACATAGACTTGATGCTGTTACCCTCATTAAATAAACTCTGACTTACAGAAGAACTTATACTGCTTAGTAAAGAATATCCATCTGGTTTGGATTTGTTTGCAGATGTTTTTTTCCGCGGGCTATTTATAGAATGCTGAGGTTTCGGTTGAATTTTTGGGCGCAAGTTGCCCGATGTTGGAACACTATCACTCGTTGCGTTTATTCTCTGTTGTAAATGAAGGCTAGATTCAAATGGTTTGATGTTCTCGCTTGGTTCATCAAGGCTGTTCTCCAGTATGGGTTCGAGATTTCCTTCATTGGGGTCAGACAAACTAAATGCGGTGCCGTGGTTGTCGGCACCGCGTGGTCGGTCGGTGGGGTCTGCTGAATGGACGTAGCAACTCGTCTCTATGAATGGAACAGATGGTTCGGCATCTGTTAAAAAAGTAATCAAATCATATAATATATATTTTGTAAGTTGGAAAATTAAGATAATCTTTATTAGCTTGCAATATCATTAACTTAAATTGATATTTTATTATCACTATTTTACATATTTTTTTAATTATTAGACAGTCAAGTAAAGAATCTTTGCGGTAGGTATACATAAAAATTGGTACCGGTGACTTACTAAGATATTATTATTATGAGGACAATCCATGAAATGACATGAAAGCGATTGCACGCTGCCGTCCTCCTTGTTGCCACACGCAACCGCAAGGAAGTCATCAACAGTGAGAAACGTGATAGGTGCAAGCTTGTGTTGCTGCTTCCCAGTTGTTAGTTGCTGGACAACCCCCCTTTTCATATCATTACACCGACCTTCCTCATTTTGACATCATTTGCCATTTAATTTCCTGGCTTGGCCTCTTGAGAATGCCTTCCACTGCGAGGAAAAACTATACAATGCCTGCTGATAACTCATTGCATGCAGTATCTAGGTCTCCATTTATGTTCAGGTTACCAACCGGAGAGGTTTTTAAGTCATTTCTTTGACTCACAATATAATATATTATTCAAAAGTAGGATATGAAAGAATCCCATGATTTTACATTATTTTCAAATATAGTTTAAAAAAAAATGACAGTTAGACCACGCAAACAATAATCTAAATCTCAATCGCTTTAAAACACATGGAAAAGTCTGGAATGATTTCTCGCAATATTTAATGGAACAATAAGACAACCTGGTAGTTGTATAAACTACCAGGAACTATATTAGCAACCAGTTAACTATATTAGCAACCAGTTAACTATATTAGCAACCAGTTAACTATATTAGCAACCCGTTAAATATATTAGCAACCCGTTAACTATATTAGCAACCAGTTAACTATATTAGCAACTATATTAGCAACCAGTTAACTATATTAGCAACCAGTTAACTATATTAGCAACCAGTTAACTATATTAGCAACCAGTTAACTATATTAGCAACCAGTTAACTATATTAGCAACCAGTTAACTATATTAGCAACCCGTTAAATATATTAGCAACCCGTTAACTATATTAGCAACCAGTTAACTATATTAGCAACCAGTTAACTATATTAGCAACCCGTTAAATATATTAGCAACCCGTTAACTATATTAGCAACCAGTTAACTATATTAGCAACC
Source organism: Nemertoderma westbladi (assembly GCA_032718475.1). Classification (NCBI taxonomy): domain Eukaryota; kingdom Metazoa; phylum Xenacoelomorpha; order Nemertodermatida; family Nemertodermatidae; genus Nemertoderma; species Nemertoderma westbladi. The sequence continues at coordinate 121,383 of JAUCBJ010008813.1, forward strand.
AGTTAACTATATTAGCAACCCGTTAACTATATTAGCAACCAGTTAACTATATTAGCAACCAGTTAACTATATTAGCAACTATATTAGCAACCAGTTAACTATATTAGCAACTATATTAGCAACCAGTTAACTATATTAGCAACCAGTTAACTATATTAGCAACCAGTTAACTATATTAGCAACTATATTAGCAACCAGTTAACTATATTAGCAACCAGTTAACTATATTAGCAACCAGTTAACTATATTAGCAACCAGTTAACTATATTAGCAACCAGTTAACTATATTAGCAACCAGTTAACTATATTAGCAACCCGTTAAATATATTAGCAACCCGTTAACTATATTAGCAACCAGTTAACTATATTAGCAACCAGTTAACTATATTAGCAACCCGTTAAATATATTAGCAACCCGTTAACTATATTAGCAACCAGTTAACTATATTAGCAACCAGTTAACTATATTAGCAACCCGTTAACTATATTAGCAACCAGTTAACTATATTAGCAACCAGTTAACTATATTAGCAACCCGTTAAATATATTAGCAACCCGATAACTATATTAGCAACCAGTTAACTATATTAGCAACCAGTTAACTATATTAGCAACCAGTTAAATATATTAGCAACCCGTTAACTATATTAGCAACCAGTTAACTATATTAGCAACCAGTTAACTATATTAGCAACCCGTTAAATATATTAGCAACCCGTTAACTATATTAGCAGCCAGTTAACTATATTAGCAACCAGTTAATTATATTAGCAACCAGTTAACTATATTAGCAACCCGTTAAATATATTAGCAACCAGTTAACTATATTAGCAACCAGTTAATTATATTAGCAACCAGTTAACTATATTAGCAACCCGTTAAATATATTAGCAACCAGTTAACTATATTAGAAACCAGTTAACTATATTAGCAACCCGTTAAATATATTAGCAACCCGTTAACTATATTAGCAGCCAGTTAACTATATTAGCAACCAGTTAATTATATTAGCAACCAGTTAACTATATTAGCAACCCGTTAAATATATTAGCAACCAGTTAACTATATTAGCAACCAGTTAATTATATTAGCAACCAGTTAACTATATTAGCAACCCGTTAAATATATTAGCAACCAGTTAACTATATTAGAAACCAGTTAACTATATTAGCAACCCGTTAAATATATTAGCAACCAGTTAATTATATTAGCAACCAGTTAACTATATTAGCAACCCGTTAAATATATTAGCAACCAGTTAACTATATTAGCAACCAGTTAATTATATTAGCAACCAGTTAACTATATTAGCAACCCGTAAACTATATTAGCAACCCGTTAAATATATTAGCAACCCGTTTAATATATTAGCAACCAGTTAACTATATTAGAAACCAGTTAACTATATTAGCAACCAGTTAACTATATTAGCAACCCGTTAAATATATTAGCAACCAGTTAACTATATTAGCAACCCGTTAACTATATTAGCAACCAGTTAACTATATTAGCAACCAGTTATCTATATTAGCAATCAGTTATCTATATTAGCAGGCTCATTCCATGAAAAGGTCAACCTCCCCACTAATTTCGAAAAATGAGATGTAGCTTTGAATTTATACTTCTTTTAGGTCAAAAATTTATCGTACTTCCTGAATGCTAAAAATTGTATCAACACAGGTGGTTTCTCAAAAATAGTCTAATTAAAAATTATGCACCTGCTCTGCACAAAATGTGAATAAAAGTGTGCAAAAGTCCGTTTCCTGTAGTCACTTCCTATGACCAATAAATTAACATTTCTGAGCATGAACCAAATCAAAAACAAACCCATTTTCAAATTTCATTTTCAAGTTTCATTCCTCTGTAATGAAATCGATAAAGTTAATCATGTGATGTCCCATAATTTACCTAAAATAGTGAAATTTTTAGTTTATTCACAGAGATGTAACTCAGCCTAATCACCCAGTGGAATGCAAAGCACGTTTGTGTTGCGTCATCGTATAAAACAATTAGTTTCATCTTCACTCCCTCAGAAATATCGTGGCGGCCAATTGAAAATTGTCCCATACTTTACCATTAAAATGGCGATTATATTAGTGCACTGTATTAATGTAATATGTGAAGCCATGAGTGATATAATACTCTAAGGTCATAGTCGACCGTAAGAATAGGAGTCTATATTTGAACTGAGAATCATTCCTCAGTCAAGAAATCTTTGGGTTTATGCATGTAAAGTCCCATACTTTACCAAAAAATAGTGAAATTTTTAATTTATACACAGAGAAGTAGTCTAACTAAGCCCAATCACCCAGTGGAATGCAAAGCACGTTTGCGTTGCGTCATCTTAAGAAACAATTACCTGTAGTTTCATAATCTACTCCCTCAGAAACATCATGACGGCCAATTGAAAATTGTCCCATACTTTACCATTATAATGGCGATTACATTAGTGCACTGTATTAATGTAATATATGAAACCTGGAGGGCAGGAGTGTTATAATGCTTTAGGGTGATAGTAGTTTCTGAAGCATAGAAGTATGCATTTGAACAAAGAACCATTCCTCAGTTAACTAATCTTTGAGTTTATGCATGTAAAGTCCCGTACTTTACAACAATTTTCAAAAATTTTAGTTTTTTAGCAGATAAGAAGATCGGTAAGTACAGTAATTGATACATTTTTAGAAAAATGGAAAGAATTTCTAAACTTTTCACAGAATACATGTGTACCAAGTTTGGTTATACAGTATTTCATCAATGATTGGCGGACTTATTTCGGTTTTTATCAAAATTTTGAAACTATCGGTACCAACAGACAGACTGTCTGATATGTGACCTTTGATTCCTTAAACTTCAGATTATTTCCAAACTTTTGACAGACTTCATACGTACCAAGTTTGGTTTAATTTCATCTATAAATGACCGAGTTATACAGTATTAGCGATCAAAAATTAGACAGATGACAGACAACTCGTCAACGGCACCCGTATGCTAAGACTTCGGGTCAATTTGTGGGTCGCCCCACATTTTGCATCCATATCTTGGTTGGAAATACTTAGTTGCACTTTATTATCACTATTTATCCAGAAATTACTGTTAGATTTAATTGTAAGAGACCATTTCGACCATAAAATTCGTCCAGGTCCCGTACTTTACCTAGCAATGTCCCATACTTTACCACACAAACCACGCTGTAAAAAATTAGCAATGTAGCAATTCGTCTGATATTTATATTTTTATTTTAGCTTAATAATACAGCTCTATCCTAAACATCAACTCAACACCGTACCTGCGCACAATTCGCTAAATTTTAGAATTGAAATCATAAAATAAAAAAAACCATTTCGTACGAATCCGTACTTTACCTTAATTGGACAAGCTGGTGTTTTCTCAAAAGTGACTAAGTCCCGCCATAAGCTTCGCGAAATCAAAGCTGATATTCGAAAGTTCAATCCAAGCACAATTTTGTGCACATATGTGCTGTGGATAACATTGTACAGGCAATCAAAATTGTGTACGAATGTCCCGTACTTTAAGCCCTCTTTAGGCTTCAACCCTTTAAGTATATTATCAACCCGTTAATTATATTAGAAACCAGTTAACTATATTAGCAACCCGTTAACTATATTAGCAACCAGTTAACTATAATAGCAACCCTTTAAGTATATTAGCAACCAGTTAACTATAATAGCAACCCTTTAAGTATATTATCAACCCGTTAACTATATTAGAAACCAGTTAACTATATTAGAAACCAGTCAACTATATTAGCAACCAGTTAACTATATTAGCAACCAGTTAATACCACCAGTTAACTATATTAGCAACCAGTTAACTATTAGCAAACGGTTAACTATATTAGCAACCAGTTAACTATATTAGCAACCAGCTAACTATAATAGCAACCAGTTAACTATATTAGCAACCAGTTAACTATATTAGAAATCAGTTAACTATATTAGAAACCAGTTAACTATATTAGCAACCAGTTAACTATATTAGCAACTATATTAGAACCAGTTAACTATATTAGCAACCAGTTCACTATATTAGCAACCCGTTAACTATATTAACAACCCGTTAACTATATTAGCAACCAGTTAACTATATTAGCAACCAGTTAACTATATTAGCAACCAGTTAACTATATTAGCAACCAGTTAACTCCACCAGTTAACTATATTAGCAACCAGTTAACTATATTAGCAACCGGTTAACTATATTAGCAACCAGTTAACTATATTAGCAACCAGTTAACTATATTAGCAACCAGTTAACTATATTAGCAACCCTTAACTATATTAGCAACCAGTTAACTATATTAGCAACCCTTAACTATATTAGCAACCAGTTAACACCACCAGTTAACTATATTAGCAACCAGTTAACTATATTCGCAACCAGTTAACTATATTAGCAACCAGTTAACTATATTAGCAACCAGTTAACTATATTAGCAACCCTTAACTATATTAGCAACGTACTCACCGTGGTTGTCGCAAGAAATCAAAGGTTTCGGAAGATCCGCTACAACCCAGAAACTTTGCTCACTGAGACCGTAGAACCGATCTGGATCGTTTTGTACATGCGGCGATCCAGTGGATCCAATCTGCACGGATCCAGTTGGTGATCCGGAATCTAAGTCGCTCGTAAAATCGATCAGATTATTTCCTTCCATGTCGGTCTAAATTAACTAAACTAAAACTTTTGCGAACTAGATAAATTAGTTCACTAACTCAATTAGTTTTATACACTGGCCGGAATATCATTTCGAGTTTTAGAGATAATAGTTGAAGCGAATAACCCAAACAGCAATATTGTCAGACCTCTTCTGCACCTAATGAAGAGTTTCTTTGCGAAATTCCGGCGCATTTTGATAAAATACACAACAAGTAATAATAATTAATAAATGAAATATTACAAACAATATTCTATTAGGGACAATGAAATATATATGGAACCGTAATTCTTAGCTGAATTCTACCCGGACGCCGTACTGTAATGGCAATTGGGTTTGTATTATTGGGATGCCAAAAAATAGCGAGTCTTGTGGATTTGGGAAAAGTTCCAAAAATATTCTTCCCAGGGTGTCCAACAACATAGGCGCATCCCTAACACACAATGACTCACACAGAATAATTATTTACACAACAATAATATTATACATTATAATGGATCACATTATTGTTAAGTACTGAATCGTCCGTAGTTCAGCATTAACTGTATCCCCAGTCATTGAATACGATTTACGGTACGGATGCACGAATATAAAGGAGATAACGCCCCTTGTTTTAGCATATTTGTTGGCGCCGATGATATTTTATTATTAATAAGATAGTTAGTTTACAGTACATGATGATGTCCTTAGTTTGCTATTGAATATCATCTCGTTTTCAATGCCAACACACTTTCAGATAAAAGAAGGATGGATGTTACTGAACCCCCTATTATTAATTCTAAATCAGCCAACTAAATCTTTTTATAATAAGGCTACCGATCAACATTTTACACAACTCTGAAGGGCATTAAATGGTTTCTGGTTTACTTTGAGAGCGGTGTGTCTGCTCTTTGTGACAACGGCGACCACCTTGCATTCATTGCGTGGCGCTAGAAGAGGCATCCCAAGCGTTGTCGAGACAAGGTGTCACTTCCGGTGGTGCGGAGGTTCTCTTCTATCAGGCTGGAAAGAATATGTTAGACCTTTCAAGGAAGAAGCGGTGTTCTGGAATAGCGTTTGGATTTAAGCTGGTCGACCAATCGCACAGAAGAGGAATATTATTCATTCCAAGAGAGTAGCCGAATCCCAGTGTATGTATGCTATTCGCTGATTGAAAGTAAAAAGGGTTGACAAAGTTCGTGGAGATAAATTTATTGAATACCTTGACAATAACAATAATTGTGATCTTTAACGTTTATAACGTTTATAACCAAGAGTATAGAGTTATGAGTTTAGTTCATAGGAAAAAAATGTTGGCACGGTTGGTGAGATAATTCCCACAGATATGTTGAGAAAATAATCTATATATATAATAAATTA
>JAUCBJ010008814.1:0-12869 GCA_032718475.1 Nemertoderma westbladi
TATTTTAAATTTTCTACTGTTTAAATGTTTGGTGCAAAATAACACATATATTATTAAATTTTCTAATGTTTAACTATTTGGTGCAAATTAACCCACTATTATCAAGTTCCTCAAGCCACTCACTCACCCGCAATTAACTACCTACTGTATAAATTATGTTTACTTAGTTATTTTTAGCATCTACTGTAAAGGTGCAACATACCGTACACACGGTACACGTATGCAGCCTGCTGACCGGCAGTCAGTGCTTAGGCAGTAGCGTCGTAGCCCCACCACAACTACGCAACTGCGCTACCGGTACTCATAATGTTTAACTGTTTTAATTAGGCCCCTAATATTTCAATGTAAATTTCCCGTTATTTACTGTAAATGCTGCTTGGTAGGTACCCTAAACTTTTAAATTGAGAACTAATTTTAAATTTAATTACATTTTAACGTTATTTTATTTGAATATACCGCTGAAGACGCCCGGTAGGGTGAAATGGCCATACGGTAAATAATTAACTTCATTTTTTATATATCCACGTGGTGAAAGACCCTTCCTTGCCTTTATTAATCCTGTAATTATGAATACGCCACGTAAAACGTCGTTCCGGTTAATCCAAAACCTAAGTTTAACACCAAGGGCAGCAAACGACGTTCGGATGTGTCTTAAAATTAGGATCCACCAAGCACGCACTAAATACCAAATCCAATACTTTAAATCCGCCAGGGAATCCAACTTCCCGCCTTCGTTCATTGTTCCTAGAATCAGCCAGATCCTGAAGTTCTACCCTTCGCTCTACAACGGTCTACTCGCACGAGTATTTAGAACTGAGATCAGCGATAGATTTAGTAGACTACGCAAACTGAAACGCGAATTCAAATACCACCTTAACAGAGTACAAGCGAGCGCACGGTACAACACTGATAGCATCAACTTCTTAAATTACTGGCTACCGGTAGTAGAGGACAGAGAAATCGACGTAACGTGTTACCGTCTAGATTACAAATACAGTTTCGACTGCGGCTACGAGACAATGGACAACATCCTGCGCCCTCCAAGCCACCCGGATACCAATCGACGGTTCAATGTTAAAGATATCGCTCCCGAAGACGCCCAAGCTACCAACCCCTTTCCCCAAGCGCAAGCACCAGTCACCAATCTTTCGAGTATCACATTAGACAAAGACCAGCACGACTTACTAGGACTCGGTTTTACCTTTATTCCCAACAGAGGTATAACGAACACCGACCGTTTCGATAGCCACGTCGACATGGCCATCGCAGCGACCAAACTCCGCAATCGGTGTCGGAGATTAGCGGACCACATTCCCCCACCCACCAACGGCAACCACGGATCGTACCCGACCATTCTAACCCCCACCCACCGACCGATCCTCCCGCCAACGGATACGTTTGCCGGCGCGTTACCAGGGCAACCACCAAATTCCGCCATTAATAAACCGAGCACCCGTAAGTCGGCACAACGCTGTTTGTTTCCGGCACTAAACACCGAACAAACATCCGATGTGGAGCCAGCACCGCCGATGGCCCCAACACACACATACATACCAACTACCCCACTCAATGACCCCCACAACCTGCCGTCCCACCCACCACCGTCGCGAGGCCCATGCACGCTCCTAGACACGCCATCATCGCGAACACGTTCGAAAACGCGAACACCGACAACACGCACCCTACCACGAGTGACGAAGCTAAATACGATTACCGAACAACCCAATATCGACCCGGAACCACCCGACCCCCCATTCTACCGCCACGCGAGATACGTCGCCCCCCGCGCCGACGACCCTGGCATAGAATCACTTATATACGACCTACACAAAACAACCAACTCAATTAATCTACAGCGGTACAACAACCAACACCCCCCTAACTTAAATAAATCCCAACTCACTGCTCTCCAATCTCTTAAGAAAATTAAAGATGTCTCCTTCCTCAAAGGAGATAAAACCGGTAACATTATTCTATTAGATACCGCCGATAAACACTTTGAAATCCTAAGGATCCTCAACGACACTACAACCTACGAACAACTAACTAAAGATCCAACTGCCCGCTTCCGTGTCAAATGTCGAGCTCTACTACGTGAACTGTCGTTACGCAACCCCGAACTCCAAACGCACCTATTTCCCAATACTTTTACCACAGGCCACATTTTTATCTCCCTCAAGGATCACAAACCCAAAGAGGAATGGATCCAACACCCAAACGGTAAACTAATCCCTAAAGGCCGACCAATTATATCCAATACTGACGCCTTTTTCTCACCACTTTCTAAACTGATGCATTTCTACTTACACCCTTTAGTCACTAATTCGTCCAACTATCTCTGTAGTTCATTACATTTAAAACACACAATGCCTACCCACCTTAATAACTCATCATGTACTCTCATCGCTGTAGATGTAGTCGATATGTTTACTAGTATTCCACACGAGCTCGGGTTACAAGCCACTATGCAAACACTCACCGAAGACCCATCCCTGCCACACCGGTCTATATTCACGCCATATCAGTTATGTCTTATACTAAGATTTCTACTGTACCATAACTTTTTTAGGTATAGTGACAAATTTTACCTCCAAATCTCTGGTGCGCCCATGGGAGGCTCACATAGCGGTGATTATGCCGTTATAGCCTCATGTAGAGTCCTCAAGCGAGCCCTAAATACCACCCTTTACTCAGCCCAGTATTTTAAAACACTCGTCGACGACAGTATTGTTGAATTCGATAGGGAACTCAACACCAATGAGTTAAGTGGTTTGAAAACGTCACTCAACCAAGCCTGCCTCGAACTATACAACACGAACTCAATACAATTCACCATAGAACATTCCTACTCCACCTTAAACTACCTCGACCTCACAATATACCGCCAAGATGACAAACTACTTACCCACCTATATAAGAAGCCCATGTCCAATAAACTACCCATCCTCTACGCTAGTTTTCACCATAAACCCACCCTACTCGCAGTTGTTAAAGCTGAAATCCTCCGTTACCGCAGACTTACTGACTCAGATAACCTTTTTAATGTCACCCGCCATAATTACTTGGAACTATGCAAACTTAGAGGATACCCACTCAACTTCTTACTATCAATGTATCTATGGAAACCAGCCAAACAGTTACCCACCACCTACACCACTATACAGCAAACTTACCCTCCCCCCATCTACATACCCACAACTCCTTATTTTTTAACATCCATGTCCAAAACCATCGCCCGGCATCAAAATCACCTCAGTAACATAGGTATTGCCATTAAACCCGTCCCACGCAACCTCCCAAACCTTGGACAAATGCTTATACGTAAACTAGACCCACTTATCCCGGTAGGTAATCACCAATGTCGCGCACCCCGTTGCTTATGCTGTCTAGCAATTACAAACCCTCGTAAAACACACTGGAACGAATCCATTTACGGCCGCTTTAACTGCAAATCCCACAATGTGCTCTACATTATATCCTGTAGAACTCATCCGAGTGATTTCTACATCGGCCAGACGGAACAATTCCTCCACGACCGACTCAATAAGCACAGACATAGTATTAGGGAAGCCCGTAAAGGCTGCGACCCAACTAGCCCCGAAATCCTTCTCCTACAACATTTCACTAACTGTGAAATAGACAAACTGACCGTAACCTGCTTTAAACAGTTCCGCAACCACCAGCGACGAGTTCATGCAGAGTCCTGTTACATTAATATGATCCACCCAACTCTTAATAAAGTTATACCTTCTATGTAATGCAAAGTAATTTAACCATGTTAATCCTGCCACCCACCCGATACTAACTACCTACTGTATGTAGACTTATTTATTAATAATTTGATACATTTATTAAGTGCAATAGCTACTGTATAAATATGCACTTAACTCAACTTAATTCCAGTAACATAATTGCTTAGTTTTAATCTTTGATATTATTTTAAATTTTCTACTGTTGGTGCAAAATAACACATATTATTAAATTTTCTAATGCTTACTATTTGGTGCAAAATAACACATCTATTATCAAGTTCCTCAAGCCACTCACTCACCCGCAATTAACTGCCTACTGTAAAAATTATGTTTACTTAGTTATTTTTAGCATCTACTGTAAAGGTGCATCATACCCCTACTGTATAAATATGCACTTAACTCAACTTAATTCCAGTAACATATTTGCTTAGTTTTAATCTTTATTATCAAGTTAAATTAGTTCGGTAACAGTTTATACTTTCGATAATTCAAGCAGTTTACTATAGTTCTTACTAAAAGGCCGGTGTTTCTGGCTTAGACAGCAATAACAACAAAGTATCAAGAAAAAACAGTAAGACTGGACACTCTCCTTATGATCGACTAAAAGCTACACGTCGACAGGAAAAATCGCTCTGATTGGCTCAAGCCAAACAAAGAACCACACATCCAATGGCTGTTTCCATGTCAGCAACCAGCTGTTAGATGTCGTAATATGAATCATCACGGCTAAGCTGTGAAAGGTAGTTGGTGCATTACAGGTTTTTTGCCTTACCATGTCCACTAAAACACGTATATAGCAGAATTACTTTTATGTCCGTTAAAACACCTGTAAAGGTACCTTGCGGGCGAGGGGAATATATATACAGTCAGAGAACCCTTTTAGAGTATTCCAGCGCCTGGGGGGGAACTGGCCAGCAAAGGCAAACGTATCAGTTATCCCACAAAAGCTTTTACAGATATTATTTTAAATTTTCTACTGTTTAAATGTTTGGTGCAAAATAACACATATATTATTAAATTTTCTAATGTTTAACTATTTGGTGCAAATTAACCCACTATTATCAAGTTCCTCAAGCCACTCACTCACCCGCAATTAACTACCTACTGTATAAATTATGTTTACTTAGTTATTTTTAGCATCTACTGTAAAGGTGCAACATACCGTACACACGGTACACGTATGCAGCCTGCTGACCGGCAGTCAGTGCTTAGGCAGTAGCGTCGTAGCCCCACCACAACTACGCAACCGCGCTACCGGTACTCACAACGTTTAACTGTTTTAATTAGGCCCCTAATATTTCAATGTAAATTTCCCGTTATTTACTGTAAATGCTGCTTGGTAGGTACCCTAAACTTTTAAATTGAGAACTAATTTTAAATTTAATTACATTTTAACGTTATTTTATTTGAATATACCGCTGAAGACGCCCGGTAGGGTGAAATGGCCATACGGTAAATAAACAACTTCATTTCGTATATATCCACGTGGTGAAAGACCCTTCCTTGCCTTTATTAATCCTGTAATTATGAATACGCCACGTAAAACGTCGTTCCGGTTAATCCAAAACCTAAGTATAACTCTTGATATCTACTGTATGTCATAATCTAGTTCTTTTGACATTTTCTTTTTGGTAAATCTCAGTATAGAATGATCCGCTTCATCCACATGTGATAAGGTAGGTTCAATATTCCTGTTTGGTTGGGTTATTAGCATATAGCTATTGAATGCGTAGATTTCTTACAATTCATGGAACTTAAATTCGTTTATACAGTAGTTTGCTTGGCATTACCTAGGTAAACTCCGAGGTCAACCTGTAGGGGAGTCTGATGACTCTAGTCCCGACCCGTTAACTAGTACCGGCCCGCTAACCACATTTTATCTATTGACTTTTGAATATGATCAATTTTTGAGATTTTACAAGCTATTTTTTTTACCAGATACAATACAGTAGTTACTGTTTTTTCCAGGTGGCCCCCATAATATCATATGAATGTTCGAACTAGTCATTTTAGAATTTTTTACAGTAATTGCTAGGCTTCCTAATTAATTCGATTAGCTATCATCAACTGTTATATTTCTAGAGAACTACAAGTCCCATTTAAATACAGAGACCTGGAAACTCACTAGCTATTCCATGAAGAAAACACTAAATGTGAGTAATCATAGGCCTAACTAATGATCAATAACTAATAATCATAACTAATGATCATCATTAGTTATGAATTCCAAACCCAATTCTCCATATCGAAAAGATCACCCAAGAAAAAGTACTGTTGTACCCAACTCAAAATTTGGAATATTATAAATATTATTATATCGTATGTTGGAACGCAGGAACATACTATACTGTACAGTAGAATCCACTCTAATCTACTGTACTTTGCTAGGTTATGCACTTTATCTGTACTATCCCCTTACGGTATCGATTTATGAAGACGGGTACAATAAAATAAGATGCACAGTAGGCCTACAGTAGAAAGGAGCTAAACTGGAAATAACAAATATAGTTACCGTAGAAACATCACCTAAATGTTATAATCGCTGAAATTTGTAATATTTAATAATTATGTTAACACGTAAACATGTCAGGTTAGGACATAAATATCAGCCCAATTTAGATTCTTAACCTTGTCTAAAGTTACAGAAAGGCCACGCTAATAAAATAAACATAATTTAACTAACTTTGGTGCATATTTTGTAACTAATTGTATAATTAAAGGTGTTTGAAATCGAAACACTAAACTTGAATGCCCTCTCCATAGCAACAGGATCTAAAAATCAGACAAAAAAGATTGTCATTATTTCGTAAATGAACTCTATATTGACTTTGTAGAAGATTTCAATCCATTATGACATGCTGTTTTGGAGTTGCTATGCTTTAAATGATAATTACGTGGTCCTTAGCAACTAGGTAGTTATTTCAAAATGCCCAAAGTCAAAAATTTTAAAAACGCCATTTCCTCAATAAGTGGGACCTATAGAACTCAAAACATCAAAAAAATTGAATCCGTCCAAAAATTTTCGGTATACCATTGTGGCTGCCGGACTAATTAGTTCATAAACAGAAATGACTTTAAAAAATTTATTCACAACCACTTAATTATTTTTACTAGTTTTTTTTCATTTAATATTATAAAAAAATATATAAATAAGAAAATTAAAATTGACAGTTTCCAAATAGGTTTCTATTTTCAAAAATACTAACATTGATGAAAAATACATTTAATACAAGTTTTAATAAACACATAGAATAAAAAAAAATTTGAGAAAAAAAGCATTTTTCCAATTCGCTACTATTTTCAAAAATACTAGCATTCATGAAAAAATAAATTCTCCACAAAAAATATTTTATCCAAAAACACGAGCTAGTCAAAAAAGACTAGCTACCAAAAAAATTTAATATACATTTTTTGGTCGCATGATGTTCCAGAAGACAAAGAACACAAGCTAGTACCGTTACAAAAAGAGGGTGGGTCACCAATAGCAGAAAAGTACCAATAAAAAGAGGTGTTTTAACTAAAAATTAATAGCTATAATTATCTGATAGAAGATATAGTAATTGTTCTAGAACAATAAAAACAATACTGATAATATATTACATAGGCCTATTATAGGCAAACAAAGATAGAAAAAGTGCCAACATGGAAACTTTACCGGTAATGCCTTAATAAGTATACATGCATCAACACATTTAAGTAGCTACAATTGCTTATGAATTCTGGAATTCAAATATATTGTGTACAAGACAACGCACATTATTTACATATAATTAGTAAATGTCTTCTACCATGGAATACTAAATATACATATATGTATATATATATATATATATATATATACACATATATGTATGTATACATGTATATTTAGTATTCCATGGGATACCCCTAATGCAGTGAGCAGTAACAGAGTAACACACATGGTAACATAACAACAACGAAGCAGAAATCATCCACCCGCAGTGCAGTGCTACCGGTACTGGACCAGTACCATATCGTCTGATTGTACCCCCTAGTGGAATCCTTACAAAAAGCGCGCCGGATAACGCGCCAGATATTATGAAAATCGCGCCGCGCCTAGTAATATTGGAAATCGCGCCGCGCCAACACTCTGAACTCTATAAATTGATGTGCACCAGAAAAAATGTAGCATACAAATTAAAATACATTCGGCGCCAGTTAAGAATATATGCACGCCAGGAACTAATTTTGTTTTGAGCTCACTTAACATGCCACATACTGTATGATACAACAATTAGGCCATCAGCACTGTAAAAGCTTTTACTGAATTGTCCGGTTATTTTGCCTTATTTTTCCCGTAAAGTACTCTGTAGTTGGTTTACCAGGCATAAAAAGGCCGTGTCCTTGCTGTACTGGTGTTTTAGCGGACATAAGAGCTATTTCTTCTGTATTTGTACTTTAGAGGACATAATCCGTAATTCCGTGACGTAAAAGCTCGATACTCTTGAAAACAGTGTCGCTACTGTAAAAGCCTTTGCTGAATTGCCCCGTTATTTTTATTATCTTTTACATTAAAATACTCCGTAGTTGATTTAATAAGTGTAAGAGACCGTATTATTGCTGTATCTGTGTTTTTAGAGGATCTAAGACCTATTTCCTCTGTATGTGTACTGTGAAAGGCATATTTTATGATTCTATGGCAATTCGTGACGCAAAAGGGTGATAGCTACTCTTGAACAGTAGTTACTATGACTACGGTTAACAGCTGACATTCATACGTGTTGATTTCCTTTGTTCTACGGCGTCTCTCAGCTCAGTCAGCCAATGAGAGCGTTTTTGTGGCTCCTTGTACAGAGAATTTCCGAGAAATGACGAAATGCCTATGTGCAGTGTTTATTCATTCAGTCTTGAGCCAAAGAAAGAACGGCTTGGAAGTATTTTTGTGCTGTACTGCTTTTTAGTCGTACACTGGTAGGTTTAATTATAAAGGGCATATATCCTTTAACTGCATACTGATGACTGATGTCTGCATACTGCAGTACTGCATACACTGCATACTGTGTAACATTGTGCATACTTTTATATTGTTATACTGCTATTTACCGTCAGTTCTTCATAATATGGTTGATGAATAATTATATTTGGAATAACGATAAACAACCCCGAAACCCAATATTCTTGATATACCGAAGGTAAGAGAGAAGGGTTACAGATAAACGATTGTGACTTATGTTAAAGTGGTTTGAAGTGAATCTAATGTTATTTGATAGACCCTACATGAGTCAGCCTGTGTTCCTTTTATATGTGACTAAAATCAGTGAAGATTGGCAGATTAGTGTGCAGTATTGTGCAGCATAGTGTATGAGTGAGTCTGTTAAAGAAGCAATTCCTAAAGAATGCGCCATATATGTGGATTATAATTAAGCCATATCGTTGGGAGTAGTTTAAGTCATAACTCTGTTTATATAGATAAAGCGCCACGTCCTAAAGGAACTGTTAATATTACCGAAGGTGAATAATATTGTCAGAGATTATAATACTGTCAGTCGAATAATACATTAGGCTTACATAGCAATAAAAATTAAACCGTCGAACCCAATCTCCCGGGAATATCCAGCGGGTGAATGGTCGCGCACGGATTGGTTTCGACTAGTGTAGTGAATCAAATACTTGTCATAGACTAAAAAGCAGATTTATTATCTAGAAGACATTCTAATTTGGCGGGTTAAACTGCCAAAGGTCTGAAAGCGCGAACATTAAAGGATATAGCTTCTTTATTGCAGTAAGCAATAAAGTTGAAAGTACCGGTCAACCGGTAAACTTGAACGGTACATCTGTAGGTCAGTAGGCCCAACTGCAAGAACCGGTACTGCTGTAGGCCCGTAGGTCCCACTGCTAGAACCGATACTCCTGTAGGTCAGTAGGCCTAACTGTCCTAACCGGTACTTCCTGTATAAGTACAGCAGTATTATTCGATTGTGGTATTGTATACCAGTAGGCCTTAATAATTAATCAGGGAGGGCCCGCCCTGGTTTTTTATTGAGATTTTTACTCATTTCTGTCAGTTTTATTTGTTAGTAGGCCAGTATTGAACAGAAGGCGTGTTAGCCTGATCAGATTGTACAGACAATTTGTAGGCTGAGCTGTTGTCTGATTGCTGTTAAGTCTGAACGGATTGCAGTGTGTGTAGAGCATCTGTCCGATTAAGTACGGTTAGGAAGTTTGGGCAACCAATGCAGTAAGGTAAACCCCAATTAAAGAATAAGTCGCACTACTGGGTTAGAGCGCATACTCCCTAATCATTTCGGAGTCTGCATGTCCTGTATTTTATTTAGGCTTGAGAGTAATCTGCCATCGTTTAGTCTGTACTTTGTTTGTGTAAGTCTGTACAGGTAGCGTATAATTTTATTTGGATAACTTGTAGGCTGGATAGTTGTCTGGCTGTTATTAAGTCTGAACGGATTGTAGTGTGTGTAGAGCATCTGTCCGATTAAGTAAGGTTAGGAAGTTGAGGCAGCCAATGCAGTAAGGTAAACCCTCAATTAAAGAATAAGGCGTACTACTGGGTTAGAACGCATACTCCCTAATCGTTTCGGAGTCTGCATATACCGTGGTTTGTTTAGGCTTGATAGTAGTCTGTCAGTATTTAGTCTGCATTTTGTTTAAGTGGTTTGTACGCGTTGCGTAATATTTATTATTCAGAGTTTATGCGATTATTCGCAACATTCATTCCCTAAGTTTGTTCCTACAGTAATTGTGTTTGTTATACATACCGTTATAGTTAAATTAACCCCGGTACTATACGGGCTGTTTGGCGTAGGTAAAGACTGGTGATTTTGTGCATCGGTCACTCCAGCAGATGCCGTGGTTCTTTTAGCTGTTCAAGTATATTTAACTACTGATTGTCTGTTATATAAGTACTCGTACCTAATTTAGGGTTTAGTGTACAGTGCTTTCCTGAAGTAATTATTGTAGCCATTATATTTGTGTTGTAAAGTGGTTGATAGGCACATTCGATTAGCTCTATTAACTTCTAGGTAGGAACACTCCGTGATACATAACGTAGAACCTATAGCGATACGGCTATAGGTCGTCAGGCGGTGGCATTTTCCTATCTAGACAACACAGTGTATTTACTACTACTTATTATTTCAAATACCGTAGTACCCTGTCCGCTGTAATAATCAGTTTCCTAACCCTTTGTTAGGCTGGTTTGTAGACTTCTTGTAAAATTACCCTAAAAATTCGTATTTTGCGTTTTTGTAAATTTTTGTGTTTATTTAGAGATTGTAATCTCACCCGAATTGTACGTAATTTGTAGTATTAAGTAACTTAGGTAAATTAGTATTATTTGTTTTAGTGTCCTGTACGTAACACTTCACTGAAAGCGCACCGCTTTGTGTAGTGATTACTCCCCAGAAATAATAACATTTATTTCAAACATTGACAAAACCCATTAAAACGGGTATATATATATTATAAATCAAATCTAACGATTTATAAATCGTAGGCCTACCATACAACCATTAGGTCTCAATATCAGTTGGATTACTGCTCAAATAACGGTAATAAAGTAAGTAAAGTAACAAAGTAACCCTAAAGTAACAGAAATTCAATTATTTAAAATAATTGATATACCGGTATTTACGATAAGCCTATTATCTTTATTTCTATAAATCTAGGCTGAAATTATACCGGTACTTGTAATTAATTCTATTTCAGAATTATATATCCTACAAACTGTAAGCTGTATACCGGTACTCCGATAGGCCTATTATATATTTATATATATTTGTGCTAAAATTATACCGGTATCCTGTGATAAACCTAGTCTGTAATAATACTTATATAGTTATATATACTATAAGTATACCGGTATTCTAATATATTATATATATATCAAGCTACACTGAGTAGCAATACCGGTAATTGATTACTAGGCTAGCAATTAATACTGAGTTACTAGACTTGCTTAGACTGTAATATAGCAGTAGGCATTCAACTATACATACAAATATGTCTGATACTAGGCAGAACCTGTCAGACAGTTTATTAGATGTAACTATCTGCGACTCAGATAGAGACGTACAAACGTCTGGTCGTAAATCCAGTTCACCTCCCACTGTGAGGAAAGTCATCCCTCCAGTAGTAATAACAGAACCTAAGCTAGTCCAACATCGTAGGTCTATCATAGGCACTCGAGCTCAGGTCAAGCGAGACCAAAGGGCAGCGGAACAGCAACAACCCGCTAGTCAAGAACTTATTCCTCAGCGGCCCAGCAGCTCCAGTAGTGATGATACTGTAGAGCTGACACCCGAGAGAGGAGCAGAGATGACGGATGCGGTTTATACGGATCCCCTTCTCATCCTTCCTGCAGCCGTGCTCGCCGGGTTATTGATCGCAGTGGAAGAACACCAGATCGATTGGGCGAAGAGTCAACGGACAACTAGAGATAGCTACGCGGGCTACACTAGTGAAGAACTGAAGTCTATTGTCGAGTCGCAATGGAACTTCCCCGGACCCGGACTCCCGTTTGATTTATCAGAAGCTGCCTGGGAAGACATACACCGGATGGGAGTAGCCAAGGAAACCATCGATCCAGCTGTATGGAAGAGGTCCGCAGCCGGATACGCACAGGGATTCTTCAGCTCTATGGAGCGAATAGAAAAACAACTTTTTCAACAACCTCAAGGACCTCAAGAGCAGGGATCGCTGCTTTATCAAGTTAGAGAAAGGGTTCTGCGGATTAGGCTAATCTTATCCGCCTTTGAAGAGGCTTCTAAACGAAAGCAAGACACGTCGTTGCAAGTTGCCGTAAAGACTTGGTTTCAACGGGTGAGTCGCCAGGTTCAAGGAGCAGCTCAGTGGAAGGCTCAGTTGGAGGAGCGCTCAACCCATGGAGAATCAACAGACGCTACTTTTTCCCAAGTGGAAAGTGAAGCGACGGCAGAGAAACCGCATAAGAAGGATGCCATTGATATCTATCTGTCAGACTATCAGCGTTTTGTGGGAGATGAAGAGTTGAGGAGAAGGCTAGAGGGACTTAGCCCTAATAGCGAAGGAGCCAAACTTGTGTTAGATGCGATTGATGTGGATAGGTTAGCGGCGAACCAAGCTAAATTCGATGAACAACTCCGCATCGCTAGAGAAAGAGAA
>JAUCBJ010008815.1:0-20892 GCA_032718475.1 Nemertoderma westbladi
ATAGTTCAGTAGTTACCGCTAATCATTCAGTCATTGGCACGGTACACCGTATTGCTGTACTGCCGTTCAGCCGTTGTAGTGCGCACCGTAGGTACCACCCATGCGTAGGCTGACTGTGCTGATTATGGTTTGATTGATTGATTGTTTTTTACACATAATTAAACCTTTTAAAATTCACAATAATACATTTATAAAGATTACGTTACGATATTAGGCCTACAGTACAAGTAGGCCTAATAACACTAGATATTTAGGAGCACCAATACTGATTTATGTAGATAGTCAACTTATAAAATGTTTATTTACTTAAATAAAGGGTTCTGGTGTAAGGATAGCCTCATGAGGTATATACCTCGTTTCCATGAGGGTCCTATAATAATTTTCATACTCTAATATTTAAAGCTAGTCAGACTGTGGTACCTAAGCTATATACTGTTAGGTATATTGCTGTATTGGGGTGGGGTTAGGAATAATCCATTTGTTTTAGCATTGAACTGTTGAATCCCCTTATTTATTATAAAACCATTGGAAATATTCGCAAATGCCGCTCCATTACTGTCTGATGTCTGAAACGCTCCCGACAGTCCGATGTATCTGGACCCGAGCAGCCGAGTTGCTTCAAGAGGTGATTAACGGGGGAATACTACGGAATTGCTTGTTTGTCAGTACGATTCTATTTGGGTATTTACTACACTCAGACACTGGGAATACGGCGGTCGGTCAGATCGTAATGCGGGCCACTGCCAAGTTCATCGTGCCTCACTCCGGTCACCCACCTTGGAGTGCGGTGGGAAGAGTCCCACTTACTGACTTACGTCGACGACTGGACGAATCGACGAGGATTGCGATCTGGGTTTAGCGGCGGCCCGGATCCTGGGATCGCCTGGGGGAAATGGTTGAACGTTGGGCAGACGTTATCGCACTGGATTACGTTCTCTGTGACGCGAAAGTGTGAAGCGAATTCGTTGTCGAATTGGGTCGGAAGCTGCGGGAATTCTACTGTTCTACGGGAGTAAACCGCAGCGGTCCGGTGACTAGACTACGGACGGATACTACTGGGATAAGCAGGTATTTCGATCGAGTTTCTCGTATTCTCGATGCTCGAGGCGGATAGAGAGTTGGTTGTGTTGGGCGGTGTTGTTCAATTCTATCAAACATATTAAATAATTGGTAAAATAATAAAAACACACCAGATAAAGATACTGAGCTTATGGTAAAGAGATAGGCCGAACTTACAATTTCCAAATAGATTGTTCATATAATAAATATATTTTTGGTATTTGATTTCAAGATAGGGGGGGGGGGGGGGGGGGGGCTGGACGCAATAAAAATTCATCCCTCTCCAGGGGAAATTGGACGCAAATAACAACAGCTGATTACTCTCAAAAATAAAACTGTAACCTGTTCTATTGTGTTTACTTTATTGTTTTGGTTAAAATAACGTGCCACTGTAACCTGCTCCTTTCCCAAAATTTAGAAATTAATATTGAGGCGGGATATTAATTCGCCAAGATGGGATTTGCGTCCAGTCCCACCCCCCTCCTATCTCTTGATTTCACTAAAAAATAGAATACATTGCATTTTACTGTTATAATTACTGTATTGAATAAAATAATTAATTGATTGTTTATTAAACCGTGCTAAGCACGTTGAACTGGAGCTCTAACAATTCCCCACTAGCGGCAGACAGGAACTGTAAAAGTCTCTGTAGAATTTCTAATTAAGCAATGCTCTTAGGTAACTACTACTAAATTTCAGATGAATCTGATCGTTGGTTCTATAATTACAGCTATTTTTACGTTTCTGTTAATTCGCCCCCTAGCGGCAGACCGGGGAACTGTAGAAGTCTGTCTGTGTGTAGAATTTCTAAATTTTTTTAAGACTACAAGTGTACCAAGTTTGGTTCCATTTCATCCATGATTGACCGACTTATTAGCGTTCAAACATTCCTGCCACGAATAAAAGCTGCAGGAACTCGAGCGATAATTAATTTATTTATTATTAAATACTGTTTCAATTAAATTCTTTACGAAAATCTAGTCATCTTCTTTTAAATATGGACCCTGCATTCATGGAAAATATAATATTTGATAATTCATCAGTCACCAGTCAGCCTACGCTAATTTCACAGCAAAGTCCTTGTCATGCATTGTGGTCAGGAGAATATCTGAATTTGTGGATAAGAAAGTTTGCCAGAAAGCCTTTCTGTTTCAGAATAACTAAACTTTACTGCTAATTTCTGTGACTGACGGAATTTCCAGCACTAGTGAGCAAATCATTTGTTTCCGTAAGATGGCTTACTGAAATCCAATAATTATTTTTGTGAAATGGTTTACTGCAGTGGTGCTTCCAAAATATGCATGCATTTTGCATGGTAATGTATACCATAATATTTTTAAATTACTTTTAAAAACGTAAATTATTAGGATAATTATGTTATCAATTTTCAGCAGACTTTACATCCCAGTATTTTTTCTAAGCGATCAAATATTTACTCATCCATACCCATTTCCTACACTTTAGATACCATACTTTTAGGATATGGAAACCATTTTTGGTGATGGGGATGTTAATTTTTTGATGTGAAGTGTGACCATTTTTCAATAATCGCCCGATGGGCTTGATCTCTCAAACCAAAACTTCCTCTGCGGGGTTTGCGCGGCAGTAAAGATTGAAAGTCTGGAAGCTGGCATCCCTAGGTATTATTATTATAAAGAGCGTCAGCCTGCGTTTAATAAATATATTTTAATACAAAACAGGTCGAACGCAAAGAGGCTTATAATGAAGACGAGTACTGCATTGATTATATTCCTATAAACCACCTGGCTTTGCATATTGAACGTGCGTTTGGAAATAAGTTCGTGCTACCCTTCCGTGGGTGGTAGATGTCGCGGTTATGTATTGGTGGGTGGGAAGGGAGGGGGGGGGGGGGGTGCAGATTAAAAGGGGTGAACACGTACTGTCCCCCTTTCTTTGATTAATTGGTGGTGTTGGTTAATCTCTCATAACCTGATTTTGTGATACAGTACTAGCGTCGGGGGACTAATAACGCCTCTAGCGGAATAAGCGGGAACTTGAGAAGTTACCATGGTTACGGATGAAATGCTGTCATCTGATTGGTTGAAATAATAACGACCACCGCAAAAGGATGAAATGGAGGCTTCTGATTGGCTGCAGTACCAGAAATGGATGGTAATGATGGGCTACGGGTGACCATGTGCCCGTGTCATAGCATTGTATACTACTTATGTAAGCTCTAGGTATAGATTAACGTGTCACTGTTAACTCACAGTTTAAACATGCGATGAGGCACCGTTGGGCGATATAATTAGACTGTACCATGTCTGGTTTGCACCAGTGTCTGCACCAGGTGTCTGCACCATTGTCTGCACCAGTGTCTGCACCAGGTGTCTGCACCATTGTCTGCTCCAGTATCTGCACCACTCTCAGCACTAGTGTTTGCACCACTATCTGCACCACTGTCTACACCACTGTCTGCACCACGGTCTGCACCACTGTCTGCGCCACTGTCTGCACCACTGTCTGCACCAGTGTTTGCACCACTGTCTGCACCAGTGTCTGCACCAGGTGTCTGCACCATTGTCTGCACCAGTGTCTGCACCAGGTGTCTGCACCATTGTCTGCTCCAGTATCTGCACCACTCTCTGCACTAGTGTTTGCACCACTATCTGCACCACTGTCTACACCACTGTCTGCACCACGGTCTGCACCACTGTCTGCGCCACTGTCTGCACCACTGTCTGCACCAGTGTTTGCACCACTGTCTGCACCAGTGTCTGCACCAGGTGTCTGCACCATTGTCTGCACCAGTGTCTGCACCAGGTGTCTGCACCATTGTCTGCTCCAGTATCTGCACCACTCTCTGCACTAGTGTTTGCACCACTATCTGCACCACTGTCTACACCACTGTCTGCACCACGGTCTGCACCACTGTCTGCGCCACTGTCTGCACCACTGTCTGCACCAGTGTTTGCACCACTGTCTGCACCAGTGTCTGCACCAGGTGTCTGCACCATTGTCTGCACCAGTGTCTGCTCCAGTATCTGCACCACTGTCTGCACCAGTGTTTGCACCACTGTCTGCACCACTGTCTGCACCACTGTCTGCACCACAGTTTGCACCACTGTCTGCACCACTGTATGCACCAGTGTCTGCACCACTGTTTCTGCACCACTGTCTGCACCAGTGTCTTCTTAACGTTTACACCCCCGAAAGGTAACTATTCAACTGCTTTAGTTTTAACAAGGACGGCTGTCTCGAAAAATATTCATCTAGATATTGAAGTCTTAAGTCGTCGTAACACCGGCAACCGAGCAAAAAATGTTGTCGAACCCCAAGAAAACAATCAAATTCCTTAGATACTTCATTATCTACCACTACCCGAGATTTTACATCTTTGTAAAGTCAGGTTGGGCCTCCACTATAAATTATAATAGTGGGGGAAAGAGGATTATTTATATCTTATTAGACTTATTATATTAAAAGTTAAAATTTATCTTAAAAACGTAACAAAATTATGTATTTCCAAATCATAATCTATGTTAACATAACGAACTTGAGAATTTAAGTAGAACCCAAAGTTTAATCCGAGTGAATCAAGTTGCTGGGAGCCGAACTCTGAACAGAGAAACCAAGTCTAACTAACTGGACTGAGGCTAAAAGCCTAAAGCAGAGCTGGAGCAGCGATCTCCAGCAGAGAGGCGCTACTAGTTGGCTGTCAATCAATGGGCGGCTTGTTTGAAGAAATGCCGCCCTGCACTAAACTTTGAATGTAAATTAAATCAACGCTAAAGCCCGTTATCTATTCACACTTTCTACATCGATTTAATTATCTACAATGAACTTACATACCAAATATTAATTAAAAATTCATTTGTACAGGCACTTTTAAAAAACGACTTTTTGACATTTTTGCTAAATTAAATTAATTATAAAAACGCTTATATTGATAATTGATGTTTATAATAAATATAATCTGGTTTATAAATAGTGTATGTATAAAGTTGCCGCAATGCTTGGTTAATTATCTAATTCTGAAGTGAATAAAATTAACTATTAAATTGGGGTATATTATTGGAAAATATAAAATATGACCAAATTAAAGTAAAAAATAAAATTGGTTTTAAAAATTGTTGTTCTTCAGGCTTTCAGTAGCAAACAGTACTACTTATATATTATAATTTGATGTGTGTTTGAAATCCTGGTGACTATGTACACCAAAGTTACATCAAGTTTTATTTTTGAAAATATTGAATTTTATTAAAAACACGAAATTTAAAATGGCCATAACTTCGGTACTAATGAACCAAATTTGTTGAAATTTTCAACATAACTTAATAATAGCAATATCGTCAGACCCTGTAAATTTGGTAAAGATCGAATCATTTTAAAAAAATGAGTGCCACCGAGATTTGTCGAATTTGAATGGAATCACTCATGTATTAACTTTGCCAATTAAAGCCCGTTGAAAATCCCGTGTTTTTTTGAATACAGTAATACAGTAATAATAAAGAATAGGGCTTAGCCTACATCAGATGTCATGATATATGATGCCTTGGGCTGAATTTTGAATAATAGAGAAGCTATTGAACCCCTAACCCTACAGTACCGGTAGGTATATTAAACAGCCTCTGCCTTTAAACATCCTCTGCCTATTGCTATAATAATAGGCTGATAATAGAACCCTAACAGCCTAAGGCAGGTATAGCGTATAGATAGGCAGCGTCACTGAAAGTACAATTTATAGAATTTAAATTTCCCTCTACTACCAGAGAACTCAATATTCTCACAGGATTTTACACTTACCTTAGCAGCTCCCTACCACGCACCTTAACAAGCTACCATCGACCTTAGCACGCTACCACCGACCTTAGCTTTTACCACGCACCTTAGGCATTCCTACTCATGACAGCATGTGCTACTGAACCACTTAAACAATGTTGTACAAATATCTATACTAAATGTAAAAGGACTTAATATAATCTTTTAGAAACATATGAACCTAACAATTTAATACAAATAATGCAAATGAATTCAAAATATATATTTTTAAAATTTTACATAGATCTGTTTGACAAATAATTCCATAATAGGACCAGATTCCAATGCTATAGGACCAGATTCCAATGCTATAGGACCAGATTCCAATGCTATAGGACCAGATTCCAATGCTATAGGACCAGATTCCAATGCTATAGGACCAGATTCCAAGCTATAGGACCAGATACCAATGCTACAGGACCAGATACCAATGCTACAGGACCAGATTCCAATGCTATAGGACCAGATTCCAATGCTATAGGACCAGATTCCAATCTATAGGACCAGATTCCAAAGCTATAGGACCAGATTCCAATGCTATAGGACCAGATACCAATGCTATAGGAACAGATTCCAATGCTATAGGACCAGATTCCAGTGCTATAGGACCAGATACCAGTGCTACAGGACCAGATTCCAATGCTATAGGACCAGATTCCAAGCTATAGGACCAGATACCAATGCTACAGGACCAGATACCAATGCTACAGGACCAGATTCCAATGCTATAGGACCAGATACCAGTGCTACAGGACCAGATTCCAATGCTATAGGACCAGATTCCAATGCTATAGGACCAGATTCCAAGCTATAGGACCAGATACCAATGCTACAGGACCAGATACCAATGCTACAGGACCAGATTCCAATGCTATAGGACCAGATTCCAATGTTATAGGACCAGATTCCAATCTATAGGACCAGATTCCAATGCTATAGGACCAGATTCCAATGCTATAGGACCAGATACCAGTGCTACAGGACCAGATTCCAATGCTATAGGACCAGATTCCAATGCTATAGGACCAGATTCCAATGCTATAGGACCAGATTCCAATGCTATAGGACCAGATTACAATGCTATAGGACCAGATACCAATGCTACAGGACCAGATTCCAATGCTATAGGACCAGATTCCAATGCTACAGGACCAGATTCCAATGCTATAGGACCAGATACCAATGCTACAGGACCAGATTCCAATGCTATAGGACCAGATTCCAATCAATAGGACCAGATTCCAATGCTATAGGACCAGATTCCAATGCTATAGGACCAGATTCCAATCTATAGGACCAGATTCCAATGCTATAGGACCAGATTCCAATGCTATAGGACCAGATTCCAATGCTATAGGACCAGATTCCAATGCTATAGGACCAGATACCAATGCTATAGGACCAGATTCCAATGCTACAGGACCAGATTCCAATGCTATAGGACCAAATCGTCCCTATTAAAACATAAGGCCCTAACTCACAAAATCATGTTTTGAGAAAATCGACGATTCTAAGTAATTAGCATACGTGCTTTCAGAAAATCGCACTTTCAAAGCCATAGCATTAGCCATTCTCGAGATATTAATCTTTGCATAACGCCCTAACTCCGCAATTTACACTGTTCGAATGGCAGCCAATATTTTTTCATAACGCCCTAACTCCCATCTACCATAGACATTACATAGTATCCACTCCTAACAACCAATCCAATAGTATTATTCATAGGAAAGCCTTTCAAAAACAACGAGGGGTATTTAAAGTAGTGTTACGTGCATGGTGTGCTGTATGCAGAATCGCCATACTGCAGATACTACTATACTGCATTTAGGCATTTTCATTTCACATCCGCGATGTCGTCAAGAAAGACTTACCCAAAGAGGCTGAGGAAATGTAGAGTGGACTCCTACTGCTACAACGCCAAACAACACGAAAAGAAGAAAAGTAAAGCTGGGTGCTCTAAAGATTCTGTAGCGCTTCTGTCAGATCATACATACTGTAGCACTGCATATAGACCCCCAAACGGTAATTTCGTCAATGCAGCCACAGAGAGACTTTCTGTGGCTGCACAGGATGAAGAGATCACAACAGATCTGGATCCTATGTTATGTGTCCTAGATATCTCCAGCGACAGTGATAATGTTCTTGGCCCACATGATGTCAACTTGTGGAGTGGTCTTCAGGATATAATCTTGGGAGAAGCCCAGGAAATACAGTTTGAAGTACAGCAGGATACTGAAGTTGATGCGGGGATATCAGATGCATTCCACGACGTGGATTTGCAATTCTGTCGATTTCGGGACGATGATTTATTGGGAGGTTTTCAAGATATAGATCAATGGGGTGGATTACAATATTTAGACCTTGGGGTTGTGCGTGCTGTAGGTGAGATTGGCGAAGATGGAGAACATGATTTACGAGCATCACTAGATCCAGGTACAGATGGTAGCATATTTAATACAGGTTTCTGCTATCAACCACAGGATTGTGAGTTAGGAAGTGCACCCCAAGATCCGAGTAGTGATCCAAACTATTATCCAAGTAGCGAGAGTGAGGATTCTGCAGATGTTGAGCAGCCTACAGAGACTTATATTGAAGCCCCCAATCCAATGAAGAAAGGCAGGAAAATCAAACCATATAGCAGCAAAGAGAGGCACAACCTACGAGAGAAGGGTCTGTCATATACCACGAAATCCGGGAAGGTCAAACCAGCTCGCAGTATGAGGCAAGTGCAATGTAAGTGTCCCCATGGATGCTCTGGGAAATGGACAGATGGAGATCGACAGCATAATTTCGACTTGTACTGGAAGGAAACAGATGAGAGGCAAGGTCGCCATAACTTTCTCAATTCCATGATTCGTGTAGGTGGAACACAGCAGAAGTCATCGAGTGTAATAACGAAACATAGATCAAGTTCTAAGAGGTATTTCTTGCTCAAAGATGGCCAAAAAGAGCAGGTTTGCAGAGCATTCTTCCTGGGAACATTGAGTGTTGGTGAAAAGGAGGTTAGGTGGATGTTGGGCCACAGAACTGAGGCTAAGCTTCCGTCTAAAGACAAACGTGGTTGAAACACTCGGGGAAAAGCTGAAACGCTCGGGGAGACAGCATCTGTTCACAAATTCATAAATAAGCTGCCAATAATGGAGCCGCACTACGTTCGAAATAATTCCCGCCGCAAGTACCTGCCTCAGCGTTTCAAGAACCTGACCAATCTTTATCGCATTTATAAGAAAGACACGTTGCTTAAAGACAAGGTCTCAAAATCGACATTTCGATCGATTTTTCTAAGTGACTATAACGTTGGTTTTCACCAACCCAAGAAGGATAAATGCGTTATTTGTCATCGAAAAGATACTGGTGGTGATTAGAGTGAGGAAGAATACAAAGCTCACGTGGAAGAGAAGAATGCTGTGAATAATTATTTCTTGAAATGTCAAAGTGAGTCCAAGGAGGCCGAATATAATTACATTGTTGCTAGTTTCGACCTACAAAAGGTATTGAATACACCCCATGGTGACTCTATGTTAACTGGTTATAGTAGGAAACTGGCACAGTATAATCAGTCTGTCTACGAAAGCAATTCGAATCGTGGTATATGTTACCTTTGGGGGGAGTGGCAGGCAGGACGTGGAACCAATGAAACAGCTAGTTGTGTTTATCAGTACTTAGGAAGCATCGATCTGCCAACGAATCTGAATGTAAAGTTGTTTTGTGACAGTTGTGGGGGGCAAAATAAAAATCGGGGAGTCCTAGCCATGATTTATCACCAACTAATCCGTTCCGATCACATTGAAACAATCGAGCTCAATTATCTCGTTCCTGGCCACACGTATATGCCAGTCGATTCGATCCACAGCACCATTGAGAGATCTGTTTCCAACATGATGGTTTGGGCACCATCCATGTGGGCAGGGATTATCTTAGGTTCTAGACAAGATGAAGCTACTGTTCCTTACGAGGTTCAGGTGTTGGAAACTAAGAATGTTCTGAAGTGGATGGAAGCTGCAGATGACATTCTTCCTTTAATGATGGTGGATGAGGCAAATGAAAGAGTCAGGTGGTCGAAAATGCGAAGGGTGTTATTTCTTCGGGGCAGCGATACAATGGACATACAGTATACGTCGAATTCCCAGCCGGTGAAAGTCAAGTTCATACGTGGTTTTGGTCGTCGGTCTAATTTGCTAGATCTACCAAAGCGAGCCTTTGAGTTTAAGCCTTGCATATCCAGAGCCAAATATAATGACTTAATGAAGTTAGTGAAGAATGGCGTTATTCCTAAAATCTTTCATCGGGAATACTTGGCTCTCAGACCAGGTGATGAGGTTCGCGACTCTCTAGATGAAACCGACGAGGAGGAGGTCATAGATGAGGAATGAAACGGTGACTAACTGAAACATTTATCTCTCATAGACTGGAGTACAGTAGATTGTTATAGCGGAGATCCGAGTTTGGACTAATGAATATCAACGGTTTCTTTCTTGTTCTTTCCTCTGTACTCTACTCTACTTTATACTTTGTTGTTTTTTATTCATATCGATGTTAAATCAATACTTGAGTGACGTTGCATTGAAATCGAAAATTTTCAATAATGGCAAGACATAAAGGCTGCTGCAAGACATTTCCTGCATTTCCTGCAGTGTGATTGACAGTTCCAAACACACACAGACATACGACATGAGAAAATTTTTTCAATATGCCAAAAACGCGCTGTATTTTCCACTCTTTAATACATATATACAGTGCAGCGAAATGTTAGGGCGTTTTGAATTGACACACATCTGCCAAAGTTGGTTTTTTCAAAACGCCCTAACTAATATTTTTTAAAATTTCCATTCCAAATGTCCATTTCGGACAGATTTTAATAGCAAAATCAAATTCCTTGTATTCCTTTTGCCTAAAAATCGCATTTTCAGCGCCTTACAAGGATCCATGAATTTATAGTAAAAAAAGTCGATTTTCTCAAAACATGATTTTTTGAGTTAGGGCCTTATGTTTTAATAGGGACGAAATACCAATGCTACAGGACCAGATTCCAATGCTACAGGACCAGATACCAATGCTACAGGACCAGATTCCAATGCTATAGGACCAGATTCCAAACTATAGGACCAGATACCAATGCTACAGAACCAGATTCCAATGCTATAGGACCAGATACCAATGCTACAGGACCAGATTCCAATGCTATAGGACCAGATTCCAATCAATAGGACCAGATTCCAATGCCATAGGACCAGATTCCAATGCTATAGGACCAGATACCAGTGCTACAGGACCAGATTCCAATGCTATAGGACCAGATTCCAATGCTATAGGACCAGATTCCAATCTATAGGACCAGATTCCAATGCTATAGGACCAGATTCCAATGCTATAGGACCAGATTCCAATGCTATAGGACCGGATTCCAATGCTATAGGACCAGATACCAATGCTATAGGACCAGATTCCAATGCTACAGGACCAGATTCCAATGCTATAGGACCAAATACCAATGCTACAGGACCAGATTCCAATGCTACAGGACCAGATACCAATGCTACAGGACCAGATTCCAATGCTATAGGACCAGATTCCAAACTATAGGACCAGATACCAATGCTACAGAACCAGATTCCAATGCTATAGGACCAGATACCAATGCTACAGGACCAGATTCCAATGCTATAGGACCAGATACCAGTGCTACAGGACCAGATTCCAATGCTATAGGACCAGATTCCAATGCTATAGGACCAGATTACAATGCTATAGGACCAGATTCCAATGCTATAGGACCAGATTACAATGCTATAGGACCAGATACCAATGCTACAGGACCAGATTCCAATGCTATAGGACCAGATTCCAATGCTACAGGACCAGATTCCAATGCTATAGGACCAGATACCAATGCTACAGGACCAGATTCCAATGCTATAGGACCAGATTCTAATCAATAGGACCAGATTCCAATGCTATAGGACCAGATTCCAATGCTATAGGACCAGAT
This sequence comes from Nemertoderma westbladi, assembly GCA_032718475.1. Lineage (NCBI taxonomy): Eukaryota > Metazoa > Xenacoelomorpha > Nemertodermatida > Nemertodermatidae > Nemertoderma > Nemertoderma westbladi. Next base: position 11,831 of record JAUCBJ010008815.1, read on the forward strand.
ACCAGTGCTACAGGACCAGATTCCAATGCTATAGGACCAGATTCCAATGCTATAGGACCAGATACCAGTGCTACAGGACCATATTCCAATGCTATAGGACCAAATTCCAATGCTATAGGACCAGATTCCAATGCTATAGGACCAGATTCCAATGCTATAGGACCAGATTACAATGCTATAGGACCAGATACCAATGCTGCAGGACCAGATTCCAATGCTATAGGACCAGATTCCAATGCTACAGGACCAGATTCAAATGCTATAGGACCAGATACCAATGCTACAGGACCAGATTCCAATGCTATAGGACCAGATTCCAATCAATAGGACCAGATTCCAATGCTATAGGACCAGATTCCAATGCTATAGGACCAGATTCCAATGCTATAGGACCAGATACCAATGCTAACGGACCAGATTCCAATGCTACAGGACCAGATTCCAATGCTATAGGACCAGATACCAATGCTACAGGACCAGATTCCAATGCTAAAGGACCAGATACCAATGCTACAGGACCAGATTCCAATGCTATAGGACCAGATTCCAATGCTACAGGACCATATTCCAATGCTATAGGACCAGATACCAATGCTACAGGACCAGATTCCAATGCTACAGGACCAGATACCAATGCTACAGGACCAGATTCCAATGCTATAGGACCAGATTCCAAACTATAGGACCAGATACCAATGCTACAGAACCAGATTCCAATGCTATAGGACCAGATTCCAATGCTATAGGACCAGATTCCAATCTATAGGACCAGATTCCACTCTATAGGACCAGATTCAAATGCTATAGGACCAGATACCAGTGCTACAGGGCCAGATTCCAATGCTATAGGACCAGATTACAATGCTATAGGACCAGATTCCAATGCTATAGGACCAGATTCCAATGCTATAGGACCAGATTCCAATGCTGTAGGATCAGATTCCAATGCTATAGGACCAGATTCCAATCTATAGGACCAGATTCCAATGCTATATGACCAGATTCTAATGCTATAGGACCAGATTCCAATGCTATAGGACCAGATTCCAATGCTATAGGACCAGATTCCAATGCAATATGACCAGATTCCAATGCTATAGGACCAGATTCCAATGCTATAGGACCAGATTCCAATGCTTTAGGACCAGATTCCAATGACATAGGACCAGATTCCAATGCTATAGGACCAGATTCCAATTTATAGGACCAGATTCCAATGCTATAGGACCAGATTCCAATGCTATAGGACCAGATTCCAATGCTATAGGACCAGATTCCAATGCTATAGGACCAGATTACAATGCTATAGGACCAGATTCCAAGCTATAGGACCAGATACCAATGCTACAGGACCAGATTCCAATGCTATAGGACCAGATTCCAATGCTATAGGACCAGATTCCAATGCTATAGGACCAGATTCCAATGCTATAGGACCAGATTCCAATGATATAGGACCAGATTCCAATGCTATATGACCAGATTCCAATGCTATAGGACCAGATTCCAATCTATAGGACCAGATTCCAATGCTATAGGACCTGATTCCAATGCTATAGGACCAGATTCCAATGCTATAGGACCAGATTCAAATGCTATAGGACCAGATTCCAATGATATAGGACCAGATTCCAATGCTATAGGACCAGATTCCAATGCTATAGGACCAGATTCCAATGCTATAGGACCACATTCCAAGCTATAGGACCAGATACCAATGCTACAGGACCAGATACCAATGCTACAGGACCAGATTCCAATGCTATAGGACCAGATTCCAATGCTATAGGACCAGATTCATTCCAATCTATATGACCAGATTCCAATGCTATAGGACCAGATTCCAATGCTATAGGACCAGATACCAGTGCTACAGGACCAGATTCCAATGCTATAGGACCAGATTCCAATGCTATAGGACCAGATTCCAATGCTATAGGACCAGATTCCAATGCTATAGGACCAGATTACAATGCTATAGGACCAGATACCAATGCTACAGGACCAGATTCCAATGCTATAGGACCAGATTCCAATGCTACAGGACCAGATTCCAATGCTATAGGACCAGATACCAATGCTACAGGACCAGATTCCAATGCTATAGGACCAGATTCCAATGCTATAGGACCAGATTCCAATGCTATAGGACCAGATTCCAATGCTATAGGACCAGATACCAATGCTATAGGGCCAGATACCAATGCTATAGGACCAGATACCAATGCTATAGGACCAGATACCAATGCTATAGGACCAGATACCAATGCTATAGGACCAGATACCAATGCTATAGGACCAGATACCAATGCTATAGGACCAGATACCAATGCTATAGGACCAGATACCAATGCTATAGGACCAGATACTAATGCTACAGGACCAGATTCCAATGCTATAGGACCAGATTCCAATGCTATAGGACCAGATTCCAATCTATAGGACCAGATTCCAATTCTATAGGACCAGATTCCAATGATATAGGACCAGATTCCAATGCTATATGACCAGATTCCAATGCTATAGGACCAGATTCCAATCTATAGGACCAGATTCCAATGCTATAGGACCAGATTCCAATGCTATAGGACCAGATTCCAATGCTATAGGACCAGATTCCAATGCTATATGACCAGATTCCAATGATATAGGACCAGATTCCAATGCTATAGGACCAGATTCCAATGCTATAGGACCAGATTCCAATGCTATAGGACCAGATTCCAAGCTATAGGACCAGATACCAATGCTACAGAACCAGATACCAATGCTACAGGACCAGATTCCAATGCTATAGGACCAGATTCCAATGCTATAGGACCAGATTCCAATCTATAGAACCAGATTCAAATGCTATAGGACCAGATTCCAATGCTATATGACCAGATACCAGTGCTACAGGACCAGATTCCAATGCTATAGGACCAGATTCCAATGCTATAGGACCAGATTCCAATGCTATAGGACCAGATTACAATGCTATAGGACCAGATACCAATGCTACAGGACCAGATTCCAATGCTATAGGACCAGATACCAATGCTATAGGACCAGATACCAATGCTATAGGACCAGATACCAGTGCTATAGGACCAGATTCCAATGCTATAGGACCAGATACCAGTGCTATAGGACCAGATTCCAATGCTATAGGACCAGATTCCAATGCTATAGGACCAGATACCAATGCTATAGGACCAGATACCAATGCTATAGGACCAGATACCAGTGCTATAGACGTTTCACCTTCAAGGGAAAAGTTTGTTTTTTATTTATATAATTATAGTTTTGTTTTGACCTCAGGCCAATATTATTTATTTATTAATATTTATTATATCACCCACCATAAAAACACAAACAATGCAAATTATAATATGCTACTATAATATTTTGTTGTTGGTGTTTATGGTATACTGTCAATTAATTATGACCCAGACAATCAACCCTATATCCTACCCACATAATAATATAGATTGAGATTTTATTGACTTCTTGCAGCGAACAACTTATAAACGAGCACAGTATATCGAATATTACATAATGTAAAATAGCGATAAATTTTAATTAAGAACGATTTACTACAAAATAGTCCAAATGCTTATTAACAAGGACAGCTAATTCCGACCCACTAAAATATCCATGAAACTTAATTGGGCCGCAATTGTCGGTGTTGGATTTTCCGGGTCGCAAATGTTCGGATCGGAATTGTCCGCTTATTAATTATTATCCCATCGTATGGTTTTTTTTATATTCATTCTTACATTCTCATGTAATCTTACATATTTCATACTTTCTTGTTTAGGAATGTGAATAATACGAGGAAGATTAAACAACTGCTGAAATCCAAGCTGTTTGGTCAGCGAATTAATCTGTACGTCTCTGCGAAGCCTTCAGAGAAGAGATAAACGGAAAGTGGATTCCGAGAAATAATACCAAAATTGCATCTGTCCGTCGTCTATTTCCCGAAAAAACTGACAAACAAATATACCAACGACTCAACGTTCTCAAACTAAAGATGAAACATGCCAAACCTTAACAAACAAACCGAACGTTATATCATATCTGTCGGCCTAGTTAAATTCATAGTTAAATGAAGTGGGGGTTCTATAACTCACAAGAGCTAATCCTGAACAATGTTGTTGGCAAGCCTCATATTTGGACCCAATTTTATTGCAAAAATTTATAATATTTCTGCATTTAGTAGCTGAAACCTGAAATGGTTGCCCATGTGAAGAATACCAGGTTTTCACTTTTCGGTTGAAATTATATTGTAATTATATATTTGAAGAATTTGTATTTTTTTTAAATCCTTATTAAGTGTTTTTTGCACTCATTTCAGTCTTATAACCTGTACAGATACTAAGTCGTTTATTGTTTTGGTTAGATTCAGCCCTTCTGTAACCTGTATTTTTAGTGAAAACCTGGTATTCTTCACATTGGGGTAAACTGGAAAGTGAAATATAACAGCAGAAAGTCGGATATATTTTACAATGGCTGAAATTGGTCATCAAGTTGTGAATGAATTATCAGTTTGGTGTCCAAATAAGATGTACACACTAGTGTTTAAACGGAACCCGATCCCGAAAAATCGGGATCCCGGCGAAAAGTGTTATCCCGGTCCCGATCCCAACTTTTATGGAACGGGATCCCGAAGTATAAATAGTGAAGTAAAATTGTTGAATATTATATGAATATTGAACCAGAACAAAATATTATTTTTGTAACGAATTTGTATTTCGTCATAGTAAACCATCCAGTAATCAACTATAAATCAATTTTACTATAACTTTATATTACTAATATTTGAGTAAAAACCCATTTCGTACAAACAACTCCAGCTATACTGAAAACTTTGAAGAAAATTGAATTCAAATTGCAATCCCGATCCCGAAAATTGGGATCCCGAGGGTGGTAATCCCGGTTCTGATCCCGGAAATCCCGAAAAGTCTGATCCCGTTTAAACACTAGAACACACATAATTTTATTTTTCCTTGAAGGAGGGTAAAAAATAAAAATAAAAAGTGAATACTTTTTTCAAATTATATGCAAATAATATATTTTTTTAAAATATTATTGACAATTTTTTTCATTTTAGAAGTTTTATCTGTACACATTTATTTGTAATCATATGCACTCACTATGTATGCTAAAAAAAACAAATTTTTTGCAAGTTGTTGTTTTGAAAACAATGGGTGTAAAAAGGTTTATTTCATGACATATTTCCAACAATAACGTTTGTCTAAGAAAACGCGCTAACTATTTTTTCAAGTCTCTGATTTAATTTCTGAATTCACTTTCTATGTGTGAATGAGTCTAACAGCCAGAACTCGAGAAGTGTCAATAATATCTCACCAAGCTGTCTTCAGATTTGAAATCAATTATCTTATATAAAAATATGATCTAGAAATGATTAAAAACAAATAATTCCAAGTTATTTAGTTTAGTTTTTCAGAGTTATAGAACCATCCCCGAAATATTTGATTCTTGGAATCTAATCGTCTTTGTATTTTAATCATATAGTTTAGTTAGGCCTATCTTCTTAATAATTCAATTCTTTGTGCTTTGTTATTCTAATTCTTTTAAATTTAATAATAATTCAAATTAGTTTTTAGACAATTTATTTGCATTTATCATTGCTCGCCCCGCCCCCTTTAGGGGGACTTAGTATTAGATTATGACTGACCGGCATCAGTGTCAGTAATTCGATAACGGGTATTTCGTCGGATAATAATTTGGATAATGGGCGTAACGGGCGTTATGGATCTAGGCATTCTAGGGTGTTTCGTCCCGCAATATTTAAATGGCTGTAAAAATGGGCCTGTAATTGAAAAATGAAGTTGTTTATTAATTATTTGAAAGATAAACAGATGTTATAAGTCCTTAATAATAGTTAGTTAAGAATTAAAATAATACAGTATTAGGTCGTGGCAATGACCACTTTACACATCGAAACATTAACAATACAAGTTGTCTAATAATAAGCATGATCGATAAATTATTTCTGCTTATTTTTACACGTTAAGTATCATAAATGTACGAATAATCGAATTTGTGATATATTTCTGACTCACAAAATTTATGTAAAATCAATCAAAAAATTTCTTAATTTCAATAATATCCGGCCTCTGTCACAATAGCCACATGGCCATATAGGCGTTACGCACTACCGCCACAATTTACACTATATGGCCCCGATATAAATCAAATTTCACACAAAGGCCACATCTGTATATCATGGCCTTATGGTGTCGTTCAAGATATATAGAGATCTCTTTCAATTATCTAGGTCATATTTTGTGCTCATCCACCGATGATGACACTGACATTACCAAGCAGTTGCACTTGTTGTATGCTAGAGCAAATTCTCTTGTGAGAAAATTTGGTAAAGCATCCATTTGTGTCAAGGTTGCGCTTTTTCGCGCTTATTTAACCCCAATTTACTGCAATAGCCTTTGGGCTGAGAGTAACTACTCACACCGTGTCCATGAAAAGATACGAGTAGCATACAACAACTGTGCTAGATTATTATTTAATATTCCCTATTTAACTAATGATGAACCGTATGTCGGCTACTGTCTACTGGTTCACCCAACTGTCTAATACGTGCTGTGTTTTCTGTTTGTAGGAATGTGTCACGTATATTGTCATTTTACCCGTCGCGGGGTTAATTAATACATTATAAACTTTCATACTGTAATTAATAAATTTTATGTAAGTGTAAGTATGTAAGAGTACTAGTTTCCGTGTCTAATTGTGCTAACTGTACATATTTAACTATATTTTAACGCAATAATTTTTATTGTCCATTTAAATCCTTTTTTTGTCCTTTTTTTTTTATTTTTTATGTCCTCCAAAAGTCTAATGTTAGGTTCCATGCTACCGGTTTCTCTACTGCTGTTCTCTCAGGCTATCAGTACCGGTATTAGTATATATAGCACTATTTTGCTGTATTGTATGTACAGATGTAGGTATAAAGCAGGTATTTCTGTATTTTAGTACCGGTACCGGCACCGGTACTGCTATAGGCCTACTGTGTAGCCTACCATTTAAATACGGTAATGGTAGGCCTACCGGTTGTGCTAATAAATTTTAAATAATTGATAGGCCAAACTGGATTGCAGGATTGTGGAAAATGTGGATATACCTTTCACATAATTTAGGCCTATTACTGTATTAGTTTTATAATCAATAATGGATCATGACTACTGTCTGAGTAGTGTTACGGATAACCTGCTCCTTTCCCTGATTTGGTAAAGTGACTGTTTATTGTTTTGGTTAGAAAATCCGGCCTTAACCTGCTCCTTTCCCTCAATTAGTTAAGTGATCGTTTATTGTTTTGGATAGAAAATCCCGCCTCTGTAACCTGCTCCTTTCCCTCAATTGATAATGTTACCGTTTATTGTTTTGGTTAGAAAATCCCGCCTCTGTAACCTGCTCCTTTCTCTCAATTAGTAATGTTATCGTTTATTGTTTTGGTTAGAAAATCCCGTCTCTGTAACCTGCTCCTTTCCCTCACTTAGTTAAATGATCGTTTATTGTTTTGGTTAGAAAATCCCGCCTCTGTAACCTGCCCCTTTCCCTCAATTAGTTAAATGATCGTTTATTGTTTTCGTTAGAAAATCCCGCCTCTGTAACCTGCTCCTTTCCCTGAATTGGTAAAGTGACCGTTTATTGTTTTGGTTAGAAAGGCCCGCCTCTGTAACCTGCCCCTTTCCCTCAATTAGTTAAATGATCGTTTATTGTTTTGGTTAGAAAATCCCGCCTCTGTAACCTGTTCCTTTCCCTCAATTAGTTAAGTGATCGTTTATTGTTTTGGTTAAAAAATTCCGCCTCTGTAACCTGTCCCTTTCCCTCAATTAGTTAAATGATCGTTTATTGTTTTGGTTAGAAAATCCCCCCTCTGTAACCTGCTCCTTTCCCTCAACTAGTTAAGTGATCGTTTATTGTTTTGGTTAGAAAATCCCTTTCTCTGATTTGGTAAAGTGACTGTTTATTGTTTTGGTTAGAAAGGTACAACCAGGTAAGGTAAGCCTACTGCTGTAATGTAAAGTCAGATATGCTACCGGTACGGCGGTACTGTACCATGGAATGCTATATAGATATCTCTATATCTATATTTTGATTGATTATTATTTATTCCATACCATAGGTACATATTAAAATATAGCAGTGATTTTTTATGTCCTTTTATTTGACTTTTTTGTCCTTTTTTTTACGAATTATGCATAATGACTACTTTTGTTGTCCTTTTAATGACTTTTATTGTCCTTTTAATGACATTTTATGTATGTATTTCTTCAAACTGTCAGACTGCTGATTTCTGGACTGTCAGACAGTTGATTTCACTATGCCTGTGCCAAAACATTCCATGATTCCATGATTTATAGACTATGAGATGATTTCCATATGCGCCTGTGGTAAAAAGACTCTATATTTAATAGTTTGTGGTTGTTGTCGATAATCGATTACCACATGACGTAGCAAAACACTCATTTTATAGCCAAAAACAATTACCAATTGATGGAAAGGAGCAGGTTAAGGCCGAGTTGTCTAACCAAAACAATAAACAGTCACTTTACCAAATCAGAGAAAGGAGCAGGTTGCAGAGACGGGATTTTCTAACCAAAACAATAAACGATCACTTAACTAATTGAGGGAAAGGAGCAGGTTACAGAGGCGGGATTTTCTAACCAAAACAATAAACGATCACTTAACTTATTGAGGCAAAGGAGCAGGTTACAGAGCGGGATTTTCTAACCAAAACAATAAACGATCATTTAACTAATTGAGGGAAAGGGACAGGTTACAGAGGCGGAATTTTCTAACCAAAACAATAAACGATCACTTAACTAATTGAGGGAAAGGAGCAGGTTACAGAGGCGGGATTTTCTAACCAAAACAATAAACGATCATTTAACTAATTGAGGGAAAGGGGCAGGTTACAGAGGCGGGCCTTTCTAACCAAAAGAATAAACAGTCACTTTACCAAATCAGAGAAAGGAGTAGGTTACAGAGACGGGATTTTCTAACCAAAACAATAAACGATCACTTAACTAGTTGAG